>JAOUQT010032831.1:0-11378 GCA_025769995.1 Xyliphius kryptos
AAATAGAAATACGTGTTATTGTCCGAGAGTATTGTATTGTATTGTATATGTAGTGTAAGGTGAGAGTCCAACATTGCCTGGTGTCCAACAAAGTATTACATCATAATTTTGTTCTTTGAGGTGATTTAGATAGTATGTTTGTTATTAAATAGTTATCTGTTTTTAATGATTCAAGCGCTGTTAGACAAGATTTTGACTATATAAATCAGGGAGCTTTTTGTTTCTTGTTTTCAATGTTGTCTAGGGGCAATAGTATAGCTCTTGCTTCGACTGTAAAGATGGATCATTGTTCTCGTATTCTAAGACCATAGTGTTGTTTGACTATTGCAATTGCTGCAGAGACCCTGTACCTAGTCTTGGATCCATATTAGAGTGTGTTGTGGGAGTTTGTCTCTTATATCAAGGTAGTTTTGTTGATATTGTAGTGGATGGGTTTGTTATTTTTGGGTACTTGATAGGTTCATCATAATTTTAGGTTTTCTACGTTCCATGGAGATATAGAGCAGTAGTATTGTATTTTGTATTGTATTTGTGTTTAGAGATTGTAGCTGAGAACTGAAGCTCCTTAAACCAAGTGGTCACATGTATTTTGGTTTGGTCTCATATAATTTTGTTAAGATAGGATGAAAAACTTGTTATTAAGGCAGGGTTTGAGGTGTTTGTTTTAAGTTTTATGGCATATTGTATTGCTAGTTTCAGGCGTCTAAGGTGTAATGGCGGCTCATTGGCTTTAACATATAAGCATTAGGCTGGTGAGGTCCTGAAGGCTCCCTTCATTCGCATTACCTGATAATGAATTGGGTCCAGCATTTTAATAGATGATTTCCTGGCTGCTCCGTATATTGTGCTTCCATAATCCAATCATGATCGAACAATTGATCTATAAAGGTGCAGGACAACTAAGTAGTTGGATTCCCATTCAGTTCTTGCTAGTATTTTGAGAATGTTTAAGGTTGTCAAGCATTTGTTTATTACTGTTTTTATGTGGAGAATACAAGTAAGTTTATTGTCCAAATATATACCTAAGAATTTTGTTTCTTTTACTACCTTGATTCTTTTTCCATTTAGGAACATTTCTGGGTCTTAATGTAGTGATCTTAGCAGACAGAAGTACATACAGACTGTTTTAGATCTAAATAGTTTAAATCCATTTTTTTTGACCATTCAGGGATTCTGTTGCCGCTGGCGTTCTATATAACAGCGTTTACCATATTATTGATCTTAATACTAAACAGATTAACAAATAATATTACTTTCCTAGCGCACCCCAAGTTCTTGTATAATGTTGTTTGGGAAAGTATTGTTCACTTTTACTCTGAAAAATTTGCTAGGAATTTGGAAATAAAGATGGGTAGTTTTCCACGAAAACCCATATCATGTAGGTCTCTAACTGTTCCATATCTCCATGTTGTATAGTATGCTTTTCAAGTCAAAGAATACTGCAACAGCATGTCCTCAGCTGATGAATGCATTTCATATATAGGCTTCTAGTCTCACAAGGTGGTCTAAAGTGCTTAGTCCTTTTCTGAAGCCACATTGATATGTACTTATATTTCCAGTTTCTAAGTGAGGCGGTTGTTGATCATTCTCTCCATTGTCCTGCATAAGCAACTAGTCAGTGCTATTGGGCGAGAGTTACTGGGGTCATTATGATCCGTCGTCAAGTCTCAAGTAGTCTCAATTAGTTTTATTGTCATTTCAGCCATATACAGTGTTACAGTACACAGTGAAACGAAACAACGTTCCTCCGGACCCAGTGTAAAGTGTACTTGTGCAAACAGTTCCTGGTTTTGGGATAGGAATAATAGTTGCTTCTTGTGGGAATAGTTGTGGGAAAAGTCTCTGTACACCAGATCAAGTTGAATATATTTAGCAGTAGATTTAAAGCGTTAATTAGAAGGTGTTAAATTTGGAGTGGATATCAGCATCTTTTGATTTGTTAAGTGACGGAGGAATTGGAAAAGATTGCTTATAGGGTTCTGCGTTTTCAGTCCCTTTCAATCTTGTGTAGTAAGAAATTTTGATGGGCAGTTATCTCTGGGTGAATTTTTCATTAAGGTCTCTCTGAGCTTGTTGGCAATCTTAAGTTCTTTGATGAAATTCTTTCCTTCCAGTTTGTAGTTGTAGATGAGAGATTTCTATTTTGTTTACCATTTGACGCATCATACTCCACACTTTGCCAAGTGATGTCTGAGATATAAAGGTACAAATTTCCTCCAACTTTCTTTTTTTTGCTTTTTTTTAAATTATTTTATGTGCCTGTGCCCTGTAGATTTTTATAATGGTTAAATTTTCCACAGATTGGTGTCTGTTGAATTGCTGTGCTGATTTCTTGCAGTTGTAAATGACTGTTCTGCAAATGTTGTCAAAACATAGGTTGCTCTTTTTGGTTAGTTTAGTCGAAGTTTTAGGGACGCGTCAGCAAACCGCTGTACTGGTTCTTGAAGTTCTGCTGGATTTGTGCTGAAACTATTTTGGCACAGAGTGCGAAATTGAAACAAGTTTGCCATATGTAGGTTCCATCTTTGTACTTTATAGTGAATAGTTACTTCTATTAGTGTTGTCTTAACAGGGAAGTGGTCACTCCCACATAGGTTCAATCTGATCACTTGCACAGTGCTCTTTGAGATGTTTAAAGCTTGGGAAAGCGTTTTATATCCAAATCCGGCTTTAAACTTTTCCACAACAGTATCTTTGACATGCCTGGTGTGTTCCTAGGTCTTCATGATGCTCTCTGTGCTTTAAACAGATATCTGAGACTATCACAGAGCATCTACATTTATACTGAGACTTGATTACACACAGGTGGATTCTATTCAGATTGTCACTGAACTTCTGGAGTGAGTTTGCTGCACTGAAAGTAAAGGGGCCAATTAATATTGCACGTCCCACTTTTTTTATTTCTAAAAAAGTTTAAAATATCCAATAAATTTCGTTCTACTTCACAATTGTGTCCCACTTGCTGTTGATTCTTACCAAAAAAAATTACAATTTTATATATTTATGTTTGAAGCTTGAAATGTGGCAAAAGGTTGAAAAGTTCGAGGGGGCTGTAAGGCACTGTATATAGAACATAGGGTGACTGGTCTGTGGAGTGTGAGATGGACTGCAGTTGCTTGTTGTAATAGTGATGTGATTGTGGATGATTCCTTGTCTTACAAGAATGGCTATTCCTCCTGAGGGATAGTGACTGCTCGAACCAGCAGTATAGTAGGGGATATAGTTACTAAAGTTGTAGTTTTGATGGATTGCATGGTGAATTTCTTGCAAACATAAGGCTAGAGGGTTATGGGTATTGGCTAAATGTTGTATCTTTAAGAAATTTTCTCTAAGGGCTCGACAGTTCCACTGAATAAAGCAGGTTTTCTTCATCATGTTGGTAATACAGGATTATTTGGTTTGTTCCTCTCTTTTGATGATCATCTCCAGTTACGAGGGCTTATTTCTTTAGTCATTTCTACATCTTTTATATCTTTATTTTGTTTTGGTTTGATATCTGATTTTAGTTTTAAATGTGGTGGGTCTGTTTTTCCTTTGGTAGCAGGTATGCATCAAGGATATAGGGGTGATATACTTGAACAAAAGATGGAAAATTATTCGATTACTCTTCCTCCCCAGACACAGCTAACACCTCATGGCAAACAAAGTGCCCCATTCGTTCGCCTCTTACAAACAGCAAGGAGGTGCTGAGGACCTTGGGGGACATAGGGGACTTATGACATAGAATAAAATCAAAGAGGGCAGCCTTATGATATAGTTAGATCAATACCATGCACATTAGTAGGAGATATGCCATTAGAGCAAACAATGTCCAGAATGTGAAGTGAAAGTGATACATTTTGCCACTATGTTTTGGAAACAGCGGAATTGGTCCTCTGCATTTACCCATCCGTGCAGTGAAACACAAATACACACACAGGTGAAGTGAGCACACGTGCCCGGAGCAGTAAGCAGCCAGCACAGCGCCCAGGAAGCAACTGGGGGTTAGTTGCCTTGCCCAATGGCACTTCAGCCATGACTTGATGGTACTTGGAATCAAACCAGGGACCTTCTGGTCGCAAGGCTGGTTCCTTAGCCACAAGCCTACAACTCCCCTAAATGTGACCATTGTTTTGTGTATAAAAGTCCAAGTTCTGGGTAAAATCATAACACTGGAGCACATTTAAACACTTGAGCCTAAGCCAATGCCTCCCAGGGCAAGTCGTGACCAGCCGATTAATTTAAGGGGGCCTCTTCAACCTCCTGTCTATGTGAAGTAGGAGCCAAAGTGCTGTGTTTGGGTAATGGTAGCCGCAGCTAACCATTCCCCTGAAACACTAGGACCATTTCCTCCCCAGACACAGGTCGCACCTCACGGCAAACAAGGTGCCCCATTCGTTCGCCCCTTACAAACAGCAAGGAGGTGCTGAAGACCTATTCTGCCCCGGGTCCCCTTGAGGCTTATGACATAGTAGAATAAAATCAAAGAGCCATTAGAGCAAACAATGTCCAGAATGTGACCATTGTTTTGTGTAGAAAAGTCCAGGTTCTGGGTAAAATCATAACACTGGAGCACATTTAAAACTCTTTGGCAAATGGGCAATAACCAACAATTACTTAACATGGATATTATTAAAAGCATAGTAAAGAGGACAGAATTTAGCGAGTAACTCAAAGCTCAAATAAAAACAGGAGGTATTTTTGCAATATGTTTAGGTGCGATTACTTTAGGCCTGCTGTTTGCTGTGCTGCTATACTTATATAGACTATCAGCCATAGATATAACATTTATGCCTCAAACTGACTTCGGACAATGCTCTGATGTATTTGCATACTTTTGTGCATACTTTTTAATTTTATAATAATTATTAGGAATATCAGGAATTCCCTAAATCTCTCTTCATGTCTCCCACATGACGTCCTGCTGTCAGTTATTTACAATACTATGGTGTTCTGACAGTTTCCTAACGGCTTAATGGAATGTTGCTTAGCTTCCTGAGGCTGAAGAAAATGCTGTCTTACTAGTTCTGGAGATGTATAAATATTATATAAGATTTTATGTCCAGAGCTTCTGTATAAGCTATGCTACACTATAACTTTTTAAAATTTTACAGTACTTTTTAAAATTGATCTGTTTAATAATATCTAGTTCTCTATTTATGTATAAGGGTGCATAAATCAACATGCTTAATCACTCAACTCTGTATGTTCATCAAATACACCGTGAACTATGATACACCATCCTGTAATGTGTAAATCTTCACAGGAAATGTCTCTGTGTACTTATACATGATAGTGATTTTTCAAATAAAGTTATGTTATTAAATCAACGTTGACTGGTGTTTTGTTATTTCCTGAAACTGAACAGTGCTCAGATTCAAATCAATAAAATGCGTCTGTGTCTAAAACTATAGGTTGTGTGACAAAAACAAGACACAAAATTAAAAATACAAACCAAATTCCAAAAAAAACAAATTGTAAATCAAAACGGAATGCAATGATGTGAAAGTTTAAAAATTCTATATTGTATTCAGAATAGACCATTCAGAATTGACATATCAAATGTTTAAACTTTAAAATCATT
The DNA here is from genome assembly GCA_025769995.1 of Xyliphius kryptos. Lineage (NCBI taxonomy): Eukaryota > Metazoa > Chordata > Actinopteri > Siluriformes > Aspredinidae > Xyliphius > Xyliphius kryptos. Next base: position 5,564 of record JAOUQT010032831.1, read on the forward strand.
TAAAGAGAAAAATTGGGTGATTTTAAATTGTGACAACACATCTCAAAAAAGTTGGGAAAAGGCCATGTTTACCACTGTAAGACATTCTCTTTTATCTTTACAACAGTCTGTAAAAGTCTGGAGAATGAGGAGACAAGTTGCTCAAGTTGATGGATAGGAATGTTGTGCTCATGGGCACTCATTTTGGTTTTGATGATATTATGCACTGTAGATGATACTCTTTGCAATTTCACACAGTTTAACTTTCTGATATTGCGCCACTATTTGTCGGAGCAGAATTAGAGGGATTGTTGATCCTCTTCCCATCTTTACTTCTGAAATCCACTGCCACTCCAGTGGTCCTCCAGCTGTTCCTTTTTTGTACCATTAACTTTTCCAGCCTCCTATTGCCCCGTCCCAACTTTTTTGAGATGTGCTGCTGTCCTGAATTTTCTAATAAGCCAATAATTGGCATGAAGTTTCAAAATGTCTCTACATTTGTTATTTATGTTCTACTGTGAATAGAATATCAGTTTTTGACATTTGTAAATTATGGCATTCCATTTTTATTTAGTTTGTACTTTGTTCCAACTTTCTTGGAATCGGGTTTGTATAACTACTGCTAGATCAATAGTCTTCCTCTAAAAAATTATGATCATTAAACACAATTCAATTCGGAGAAGTAAAATTAAAATGGCATGAAAATTAGGAAAGAATTTATATAACAATGTAAACAATCAATGAAAATAGAATACAGGTAAAATAGAATAAAAATTTCATTCTAATAATTTGGAAGTTGGATTAATTTAAATTAGAACAAATTATAATTTAATAGTTTTCATTCTGAAAGCTTTTTTTTATTTTTTATTTCAGCTTCATGCAATTCCATTCACTACCATTTACTTCAACAGCGTTTCTTTTAACCAAGTTCCTTTTATTCTATTACTTCGGGCACGTTAAACCTTAACAGTCGAATGTCAATCATAAGGTCCGCCTCACCAGCCAGTTTGACAATAATATCTGCATAATTTTACAACTTTTGAATTATATATATTAAAAATTCTGGAATAATTATGTATGTGTTGTGAGAAACACTGGATTTTAAACGGGGCCATTTTTTGTTTGTTTAAATCACTAGATGTCGATAATACTTGTGATAGTTAATTCTAAAATTATAGCTAGTCTCAGCAAGACAATGTGGGCTACCCAACCCTACGTTTACAGATGTGTTTGACAGGAATGTTTTGGGGACAGAAGAGAAAAGTATTTTGTTTGTAAATTGGAAATGCTGAATTGTCATCCTAATGCGAGGAACACACTGTAGCGACCCCTAGAGACAGGGAAAAAGCCGAAAGATACTTTTTTTTCTTTAAAATCATTTCACTATGGGTAAAGTATGTTTGTGACATTTTTTTTAATGCTTAGGCCATGCAGATTGGCATCAATATCATGCCTCTTATTATCAAGCTTATCTTTGGCAGTGATTAGAAAAATGCATGTGCATCTCAATAAATTAGAATATCATTAAAAAGGTCATTTATTTTGGTAATTTAATACAAAAAGTGAAACGCATATATTAAATAGATTCATTACAAGCACAGAGGTCTATCTCAAGTGTTTATTTCTGTTAATGTTGATGATTATGTCTTACAGACAATGAAACCCAAAATTCATTATCTCAGAAAATTAGCATATTAAATAAAACCAACTGGGAAAAAAATATTTAATGCAGATATTTTAACTTGCAGAAACCTATGTACAGTAAATGCACTCTATATTTGTGGAGCTCCTTCTGCACAAATTACTGTATCAATGCCGCATGGCATTGGGGCGATCAGCCTGTGGCACTGCTGAAGTGTTATGGAAGCCCAGGTTGCATTAATAGCAGCCTTCAGCTTGTCTGCATTGTTGGTAAGATGTTTCTGGAGTTGCCTCTTGGTCATGAGTGGCTTGAGAAAAGGAATGAAAGAGCAACCCCCCCTTGTGGAGTGTTTCAATGAGTGCCAATGTCTTTCCCGTGATTGTGTAGCCTACTGAACCAGACTAAGAGACTATTTTAATCACTTAGGAAGCCTTTGCAGGTGTTTTGTGTTACTTATTTTAATTTTCTTAGATAATAAATTTTGGGATTTCATTGGCTAAAAGACAATCATCAACATTAACAGAAATAAAACACTAAAAATAGATCACCGTGTTTGTAATGAATCTTTAATGTATGCATTTTATTGTTTGTATTGAATTAATAAAATAAATTTACTTTTTGATGTTATAATTTGAGATGTAATTTTTTTTTGGTTTTCACAAAGTTTGTATTTTTTGTATCAATTAATAACATTAGCAGATTTCCCCAACTGTAACCACGGTTCTCTCTAATTAATATAATCAAGTGCTTTCCCTTTCACCTCAGCTCCTTCATACTGTGACAGACTAGTACAGCGACCCCCCTTTTCCGATCGAGAACCACAGCCATGGACTTGGAGGTGCAGGTTCTCATAGTAGCCAACAAGACATCATTATCCACAAAAAACAGAGATGAAATCCTGCGATTCCCAAACAGAACTCCCTCCAGCCCCTGGCTGCGCCTATAAATTCTGTCCATAAAAATTATGAACACAACCGGTGACAACGGGAAACCCTGCCAGATTCCAACATGCACTGGAAATGGATCATACTTGTTGCCGGCAATGCGAACGAACCAGACTCCTGCTCCGTTCATACGGGTACATGGTCGAATGTCTTCTCCAAATCACAAGACACATGTGGACTGGTTGGTGAAAACCAGTGAATTGAAATGAACCCTCAAGCACCCTGTGAACGGTATAGAGCTGGTCCAGTGTTCCCCGACCAGGATAAAAACAGCATTGTTTCTCCTGAATACAAGGCTCGACTATCGGCCAAATTCTCCTCTCCATAAATATATCTTGAAAATAGTATCAGCCTTTTTATAAGACTTGGATCAAATCTTCTGGGAAGGCTTTTTCATAGTTTTTAGATGGTTGTTTATGGTAATTTCTGAACATTCTTCCACAAGTGCATTTGTGAGCTCAGGTATTTATGGACCTTGCTTATTGCAGTGTTGGACAGACATGTTGGAACAGGAAGCAGCCATATTCAAACTCCTCACACAAAGTTAAGAGCATGACATTTTCCAGAATATTTTGATAAGTTGAAGCACTAAAAGCTATTTTCACTGGAAATCATCATCAGTAATATAAAATAGTTTATCCCCCTACCGGCTTGCTTCTGCGGCGGTTGAAGGCAACCCACATGGAGACAGGTAATGTGAGAAACTACACACAGACAGTAAGAAGAGACCCTGGAGATGTAAGGCAAAAACAGTATGTTCTGCATTACACTTCAAAACTAAGCTACAAAAAATCACAGGATCATAAACAATTAAGTATGTGATATACAGTACATGCACCCACACAGTTGTCTTTAAAATTATATCAGTGTATTTAAAACTATGAATAAAAGTTCAAAAACCTTAGTTTAATATTTATTTCCATTCAATGGGAACACAGTACATTAAATTCTAAAGCAAAACATAAGGAATGGATCAAAATTTTAAACTACTTTACGTAAAATGAACTGCACAATATCAGTGTTTGTGTTTATTCATATATACACAAATATTTAGTGTATAAACGGAATTATATTTATAATTTATCATTCCTGTGAATCACTGAAGTAATATTTAGTCTATATACTTTCTTGGAACTGTTTCATATTTCGACCAACGGGTACATGTGACCAGGTATTTTCCAGCACACGATGATTATTTATTTGGTTTTTTTTTCTCATAAACAGTATATTGATGGTCACCCCACAAGTTTTCTATCGGATTAAGGTCCAGGGATTGATCTGGCCACTCCATAACTTTAATTTGGTTGGTATAGAACCAAGATGCTGATCTATTACTGGTGTGTTTGCCCATATATTGATTCTTGCACCACCATACCACTGTCTTCAAAGTGTAATGTGGCTTGAATCCATAGTAAGCGAAACATGCCTATATCATGATTATTGCACCACCATACTTCACTGTCTTCAGAGTGTACTGTGGCTTGAATTCAGACTTTCGTTGTCGTCTGACGAACTGTCCCTGGACCCAAATACAACAATTTTCCTTTCATACGTCCATAAAATGTTTCTTCATTTCTCTTTAAACCATTTGATGTGTTCTTTGACAAATTGTATCCAATTCAGTACATGTCTTTTTTATAACAGTAGGACTTTGCAGAGTATTTTTTTTCTAATAGATTAGCTTCACACGGGAAATTTGTCACAGTACTTACATGTAACTTGAGACTGTCTTTGATAATTCTAGTGCTGTTTATTGGCTGAGCCTTTGTCATTCTAGATATTCTTCAGTTGACTCAAATGGTAGTGTTCTGTTTTCTTCCATGTCTCTCCGGCTTTGGTTTCCATTGTAAAGCATTTAGATAGTTGTACTGTAGTTTAATAAGCAATAATTCCCTCTCCAATCAGTGTTTTAATCAAAGTATACTGTTCTTAACAAATACTGTAAGGGCCACTTGACTGACACCTGTTTTTAATAGAATAAATAACCTCACTAATCGGAGTTCACGCTATTATATTGAACAAGTTCCTTTCAATTAATTCATCAATAACACAGACCAATAGCATCACTTTTGGGCCTGTCGATTTTCTATGACTCTGCTATGTCTGTTGGTAAATTATTTACTATTTACCATGTAGTAATATCATTTAGACCAAAAACATTGACTGATCTGGTTAGTCATGTTGGACTGCTATTATTTTGTACATAACACAACACATTTTCCTCTTCATTCCAGATGTAAATATAGTCATTTGTTATGAGGGAAATTGGCAAGGAATGCAATTATTTGAAAGACAACATTCCTGCATCTGGAAGTGCTCAAACACACATCCCCTTCCAGATCTTTCCTTCTCCACCCCTTTCCATTTTCCTTCTCCTCTCATTTCCTCTTTGACCAAATGAAATACTGCAATCTGATCCTCTAATAAAATTCAGCTGGGCAGAACAAATATAGCCTTATCATATGTTATTAATAGGTTTCATAAGGTTTTGATACCTCTGAGATGTTTCAACAACCTGACTGAAAACTACCTGTGGTGAATTCAGTTGACTTGATGCAAACCTGTTTATATAAAATCTTACAGCTGACATTGGGCATCAGAACAAAAAGCCATTAAGAGGAATGAACTCCCTGTAGATCTCAGAGACATGCCTGTGTGAAGGCACAGATCTGAAAAGGCCACAAAACATTTATACTGAAAGAGCAATCACTGCCTCCATAATTCTTAAATGGAAATTAGGTACAACAAGGTAAATTACACGATAAATCATGTCTTTAATGTGACAAAAATAGTAAGAACGATTAGTATTTGGACAGCAAGCCTTAGTTCTTCTGTGGGTTTCATCTGGGTTTCATCTCCAGTTTCCCAAATTATATTAGGAGGTGTAAAGTCTAAAGAGATGAGTATATGTGTTCATTATGCCCTGTGAGGTACTGGCATGTCCTATAAAGTGCTCGTAGTATAGGAAAATTCAATATTGCTATATTACCTTTTGCAATATCATACAGATTTAGAAAAACAGAGATATTTTACTAATACTTTACATCTAAAGATTTGAAAAGTAGATTATATTGTGTTTTACATCTCGGCCTCTAGATGGCAGTATTATAATGCATCTGCAGCCATTAAAAAATGGCATATAATGCTCCGAATATTTTCCCCTATTCAGAGGAACACGTCAAGGATGCCCTTTATCACCCCTGCTTTTTGCATTAGCTATAGAACCTCTTTCAGTTGCTCTTAAAACAAC
>JAOUQT010032874.1:0-11376 GCA_025769995.1 Xyliphius kryptos
TATACACACACACACACACACACACACATATATATACATATACACGTTTGTATATACATACATGTGTGTGTATAACATATATATATAAAATCACACACAAACTAAAGTATACAATAACCACATATCTAAGCCAATTTAGTTCCTCAGCTCTACCTACCATATGGATGCACAGTCCATTTCCACAATCACTTACCGTAATCTGTTTACACACTGTTAGTTCCCTTAATATTGTTTTTTGATGGTGAGGAGCCTCACAGATGATGTACTATTCAGTGATGGTTAAATCTTAACACTGCACTAACAGTGATGTAGTAATGTGCTTGTGTGCTATGCTGGTATTAGTGTATTTGATCAGCTTTTAGGCACTGTACTCGCTCCATCTTGTAGATGTGAAGTTAGAAACAGTACCTCATTTGTTGCTGCAGTTTGTTTTTTTTTATCCCCAATCCATTCACAAATGTTCATAGTATACCTACTGTCTACTAGATTCCAGCGATTCAGAACTACATTTAGTAGATGCTTTCATCTAAAGCTTACTTACAAGTATCCCAACTTGTTGGTTGAGGTCAGCACACAGGGTTGGCCACAGTATCCCTGGAGCAATAAGAGTTAAAGGCCTTGCTCTAGAACCAACATTGGTTATTTCAGTGGACCTGGGATTTGAAATCTTCAGATTGATAGCCTAACACTGACCACGGCGCTACCATGCCTTCATTGACACGGGTAGTTTGGCTCTTTAAATCTGATTGGCTAAGTTTGTGAGCCATGACACTGACAATTGCACACCTCTGACCGCTTCAGATTCGTATCAATGTGCGATATACAATTGAGTATTTTCCTGATTCCCACCAAATAAACTGCGTTCTGTAATTTGGCCACTAAATAGTAGTATTTCATTGCTAGAGAAACCCGAAACCTGTTAGTGATCGGCGTTCATTTTTAAAAACTGGACTGAATTTTGTCATTAATCACCAGTTTCAAGATTTTGCTGTCAATATTTGCATTTATGAAGCAAACATTGTTTTTTATAGTGTGTTTTTAACAATTTTATAAAATCACTAAGTAATTCAAGGTACTTAAATTATTCACAATAGTGCATGCCCTCTTGTGCCTTATAGCTTAATTATAACTCTGGATTGGCTTTGTCTAAATCATTAAATTGTTTATTCTATTTTAAATAAAAAGCTGTGCTTATTAACTGCACATGACTAAATAAAAAGCTCCAGAAAACATTACATAGGTGATAAAATAATTTTTGATAAAATTACTATTACTTAAGCCGTAAGTGCAAAAAAGTTGTATTTCTGCATTATACCCAAATACCCAGTTAAATAAACTGACATCTGAATAAAAAAAAATTGAACCATCTTGATCCTAATTTTGCATGTAGGCCGAGTATTGAAATAGAGTTAGAAGACTGAAGAGGTAGACAGAAGAAAGACAGTATTGGTAAAAGAAAGTTCATGTTCAAGCAATTTGACAAAATCTAATACAGTTACAGTGGAGAAAGGAAAATACAGAACACTGTGAAACCAGACAAAACTAACAAGGACAAAGCTACGAAAACTGAAAATACAGATAGGAGACAGATGGGTGAAGACAAGAGTGCAAGCGGCCTGGGTGAACACAGGGTAGAGGACCAAGTTGGGGTTCTTGAAGTCAAAGGCAGCCAGAAAAAGTCCAGAAATGTATTATCTGTAAATAAAGATGCATCATAAATCTCAGCACTAACTAAAAAAGATGTTTAGTGCAAGCGTGGGTTCTCAGTTACACACCACACCAAAGCAACCAGAGTGCACATTCATTTTAGTTAGATCTTATTTTGATCATTTTAAAAACAATTACCAATATAAAGATTAACATGCACAAGTTCTTTAGTCCTAGGAGCATGTTAGCTGCAATTGTAACACACAACTAATGTCAAAAAATATATATAATAAAACTAGGGCAGCACTGGTTTGAATCCCAATCTGGGTGGAGTTTTCATATTCTCCCTGTGTCTATGTGGGTTCCCGCTGGGTTCCTCCCACAGTCAAAAAACATGAATTCAAGCTAAAATTACTGCTCTCAATTTCCCCTATAGTCTGTGTATGTGTGTGAGTGAGTGTGTGTGTGTGCCAAGCGATGGATTGACACCTTGTCATGTATGTGTGTATCTCAGCAACTGATGTTCTCCCCGGATGGGCATGGAGAATTAATACAATGAAAGTATGAAGAACAGTGAAAGCCATTCCAAGTATTAATAAGTAACTCTGTGCTGCTGTGGCTCATGCACTAAATAGGTGCACAGACGTGCTTGCACACGCTTATAAAAAAAAAAAATCCACACACGAGCATAGACCAAATCATTACATAGAGGTCATGTCGTTGAGGGCGTGATCCAACTCTTCACTAATGGCCTTGTACTTGAGTTTCTGAGCATAAAGCTCATCTGTTTGCAGAAAGGAAATAAGAAATTCGCAAAAAGAAATAAAGTAAGTTTATTCAGCAGGAATAAAAGGAAAACAAAAGAAAATGTAACAGAACAGAAAATGACTCAGGTTTTTAAAAAAGGAAGGCAAAAAGACATGATAGAAACAAAAAAGTATGATTGATGGAATTAATGAAAAAGAGAGGATATGAACATTAAATTGCAAGGATTTTGAAAGATCTTCTGTAAAGACGAATTAAAAGGAAAAACACTCTTCCTACCTTCCAGGTCATCAATAGTCTTTTCCAGCTTTGCCACAGACCTCTCAGCAAACTCAGCACGGGTCTCAGCCTAATAAAAGTCAAAAACAAAGTAAGTCATAGATTAAAAAGAGAGACCTTTTTTTTTTTTTTTTTTTTTTTGACTTTTGAAGCCGCTTTATTTCAATTAAGGCAAAGATTAAAAAGAGAGAGAGAGAGAGAGAGAGAGAGAGAAAGAGACCCTGGTCTTTATCACAGTGATAGAGATAAGTCAAAACACAAATTGCACTACCCAATACTCTTAATGCAATACAGTTATTTCATGACTTGAATTATTTTATTGTTTTTATTAACAAGTATAATTGGTTAAAATGCAAATGTGTGTCATTTATATTATTTCAGGGTACAAGGAATAATTTTATGATATAATGAATCATTATCCATAATAAAATGTGGTCCACTGTCACTTGATGGCTTCATGAATAATTTTTAACAGATCACAAATATAAAGAATAAATTTTATGTTTGGATAACAGTTTATATAAAACGACAACAAACCTTCTATTAAATTCAGTATTCAAATCAAATCCATGATGGTTCATTACTGCCACCTTCACGTTTAATTATACTGCATATATATTTTGTACATTTGAAAAGACCAACATTTGTAATTAAGGTCACAATAACATGGCATGCAACCTGGTGAGATGAGGTTCAAATTCACTTAATTTATGTAAAACAACTGTGCATTGCATCAAACCAGCTTTACAATTCTCTTAGCCTGAACCCCCAAATACAAGAATCCTTAGATTTTCTGTAATTATATACATTTTAGAATAAATTTATTAATAAACCTTTTTTCATTCATAGTCAAAAATGAAAAGCCTAGTTCAAATAAGGGAATCGGCTCACCTCTTTCAGCTTATCAGTAAGGATCTTGATCTCTTCTTCATACTTGTCCTCCTTCTGGGAATACTGGAGATGTAAACAAAAGAAGTCAGCAAGCAATTCTTTTTAAACACCTTATCCAAATAAGTACACAAACTCCAGCAGGCCCAAGTGTGAGAACATATTGAACTTGGCTTTAATAGTAAACTCTTTTCACACTGAAACATGACCTACTTGGCACTCATATGGGAAACATATATTTCATGGTAATAAACATTAAATTTAAGCCCAATCCACATCTTACAAAAAACATTTGTTGTAGATCACCAAGTGTTGGCTGAGCTATGATCTAATGCTGTTGGGAATCAAACAATTCAGGACTTGTGCACAGGAATGTGGCTGCAACAGCAACATGACAATCAGCATGTTTACAGATGGAACATGTGTTTTTACTTCATGTGTGAACACAGTCACCTATGGCAAATAAGCAAATGTATACCTAAAAGATCTTATACTAGAAGATTAAGTCTTTAGAAAGTTGCATACATTCTATTAAAAAGAAATCCATCATCTTCCACTTATTCCTCAACCAGGGGAGAACATTTTGGTCACTGGGCAGATACACCCAGGACAGGGTTCCAAGCTATCACTGGGCACACACACAAACTATACGGGGCAATGTATAGCATTCAATTTACCTTGTATCCATGTTTTTGAACTGTGGGAAAAAACCCACATGGACATGGGGAGAACATGTAAACGCCACCCAGATCGGGATTTGAACTGAGAATCCCTAGTGCTGAAAGGCAAACATGCTAACCACTAAGCCACCAAGTGTATATGATTCATTTAAATGTTTGCTTCGACAAACTTTAGATGATTGCCTAGAATCCGGAAGCCAATTAAGTAATCCCAACTGAAAGACATAAGATTTAAAGTACAAATCACAAAACCTTTCGTAGAAATTTAGACGGCTAGAAAACAGCAAATAGCTACAAAGGTTTCCTGTTAATTTCACACTATTACAAATAGAGTTACAAGCTGGGTGCATGCCAAAACAAGCACAGTTAGAGTCTGTTGGATTGCAGAATCCTTCCTGATGCAGGTGTTGAGCAATATAAACATCTGTAGCACTTGCAAAACATTTGAATCACATAAACTACATGCAATTCTATTGAGATACCGGACTACTGACCATTAATTAAATACTTAAACTGCCACAAACTGGTCCTTGAATGAAGCCCTTTCGGTCTCATGGTTTAATGTTGCCTCATATGCCATAAAGATTTAATTCTATGAGAAATGGCTGAACTTGAAACAAGAGATTACATCAACGCAACATAATAAAGCTATACTTTCTTCCTCTTCCATCTGATTATACAGAAGTCAGAAAACACCACAGTATAGATCTTTTTAAATTCAGAGTGCAACATTTAACCATGAGCACTTCTGTTCACACTTTATTACAGCTTGGTGTAATGGTCTAAATGAACTGAACAGCCTGGCATTTAGATGCTTTTGATGACGCACAAAGCTAAACTACCAGGAAAAGGTCAGTGGTGAAAGCAGACAACTCATGACATCACACAATAAAAGATAAGAGTGGCTATGGAGTAAAAGTTACATTTAACATGATAAACTGGGGATTTTCAATCCTGAAATCTGATTTGTCCAGTCGCAACATTATTGACAATTATGCACACCTTTGATCTCTTCACATTTGTCAATGATTTTTTTTTTTAATAAACAGAATTTGTAATTTGGCCTCTAGATGGCAGTACTTGATTGTTAGAGAAATCTGTTACTCAGCGATCAGTGTTCATATTAGAAAAAATAAATAAATAAATAAAAGACTAGATAACATGGTGGAAAACTAGTGCATTAGTGATTTTACTTTCAATAACTTACAGTACATAGAAACTTAGAATCATCATATCTGATCCTGTTAACTGCAGCATTAAACCCCATACCTTCTCAGCCTGGGCCTCCAGACTCTTTAGATTGTTGGTGACATTTTTCAGTTCCTCCTCCAGCTCAGCACACTTACTGTAAAGCGGGACGGGCATTCAGATTTAAGGAGAGCCGTAAGGAAAAAAAAAAAAAGAAAAAGGGGGTATGGAAAAGGGAAGTGAGTATGAAAGCAGAGAAACAGAACAAGGCAGATGAAGAACAGGGCTTATAAGTGGATTGCAACTTATCTGCAGTAAAGTTTAATACGCGGGTTGTATTAACATGTGAAGACATAATGCCACTTATTTAGGGCCATCTTGCTTTTATTTATAAACCACAATTTTCTGATTTAGCAAAAATATGAGCTTATAGATTCCTCCAGAGTGGTTAAAATAAAAAATAAATAAAATTGATCAACCAGTGGGTGAACCTGAGCATGGCTAGAAAGCGAACAGCTAAATTTAAGGATACCTATCTAGTGTTTCTCATGATCCTATGGCAAGTTAGCATCAATGTTTAGAATCATCATAACGCAACCCCCCCCCCCCCCCCCCCCCCCCATTTAGGATTTATTGTTTGGTTCATTATACCAATTTCTTGGCTCTTACCAACAAGTAAAGCATAAAAAAATAAAGTGATTTGTTGTTAAACCTTTCCAACTGGAACCAAAAACTACAAGCAGAAACTGTGACATCAGTGGATAAGTCAAAGCAATAAAAATAAATTTAAGATTGACTGCGAAATCACCCGCTGAAAAAAGTACTACGATAATATTTATTGTAGTTTAATGAAATGCTGATAAGTACCATAAGAATAAATAAGATACAGTCCTGGCTTTGTCTGACAGACAATATAAGTTTTAGTTAATTGTTCCTTTATCTGCATTTTAAAGATTCATACCAAGTTGTGACTAATTTGATTCCGCTTATAAATTTTAATGACTCAGGCTAGTTTCCTTGACAGCATTAAGGTTCCAAGTCACTTAAAAAGGAACCAGATAAATGAGATGAAAAAAAAGATTAAATAATAATTAAAGAACAGAGTTAAGAACTTGAATAATGACGTGGGCCAAACCCAGAAGTCCATACACTGGTTATTAAAATGCAAAAACTGTAACCAGAACACAAACACAAAATATGTTTATGAAGCAACACCCTTACACAATTATGCTTTAAAACAGGCATGCACACAGTTTACACTTAAAATTATTCACTACATTTACACATGCCAGACTAATGCTGTTGCATAATTGGAAGAACCTGTTTCCCTAAACTGTCAGACTGACCCCGAGTTATAAATACAAAGCTGCATCAGAAGTGTATGCCACACCTGAAGTCAGTCACATGCAGGGTGAATACTAAATAATCAGCTATACAGAATGATGAAAACTAAACCAGGCTCTTAAATGTTTACACATTCAAGTTGAGCTCTGCTATATTTGTAATTTACAAATTGTATATACGTCATTTAAATTAATTGTAAAATAAAAAGACAGGCCAGCTTATAAAATCCTAATTAATTGAAGCCAGTTTAAATCCCTATGATTTACATTTTTGTAACAAATTTACTTTTTTTTTCCCCTGATAGAAACAAATGATTCCACTGGCCTCTTATTTCACATGTCAATTAAAAGTAAACGAACCATTTTGCACATGGCAGGGTAAAGTGCATATTGCATCAAGCCCCAACCAATGATGGATTCGTACAACCCTAATGGCAGAGACAATTCAGTATCCCCAATTTGCCTATACTTCCGATATGGCATGAGACTCTAGACAAAATCTATGCAGATACAGGGAGGACAGAAAGAACCTGTGTTCTCTCTAGAAATAAAACGTTAAGTACATCTTTATATCCATTTAAAAGACAAAGTAGACAGACCAATGTGCTGCAAGTGTAACTTTACTTAAGTCCTATGCGAGTTGCACAATCCGACTACTGGCATATTATGTATTTCTCTAATGAATGTTGAGGCGCTTTGACAATAAATTGTAACGTTTTTAATCGCGACAATTTATTGTCTAATCCCTAGTTTTCCCAACTAGGATAAAGCTAAGACTCTCTTGCTGTATGGTAAAATCACAAATATAAATAGGTTTAAACACACCACCTGTTTGCTCCACTTATTGTCCACATGTACATGTAGTACAATTAGTTCATTCATTTGTGAACTACAGTTCATATACTGTGTTATTATCCTTTACTCTGAATCACCACAGAGCAGGTATTATATTACTTTTAATAAGACCGTGTTTCCAAACTTTTGACTGGCTCCATACCGATCCATAAATAGATCGGTCTTGTTTTCTTTATTTACACAAAAACTGTCACAAATGCCACTAAAGCCAGCAATTTACAATACGTCGCTGGAATTTTACATTGAAATAATAATTTTTAATCCATAAACTAAGGACAACATTAAACAGATTATCCCGGCAAGAGGAACCTCTGAAATTCCTCGAACCAAGTGAAACAGATTTGGCCCGAATTGTCGACAAACCCTAGACAGGGTACCAATGAAGTGACAAGTGAACACATGCACTAAACTCAGTGCTCGCCATTAAGGCCATCTGCAAGCAGGGTCATGCAGATCCGATTAAGAGACGGCTGTGTGAACAAAGTTAGCAAAGATAAGGAGCAATAACAAGAAAACAGAGTGAAACATACACAGGACAGCACAAGCAAAGAATGAAAACAGTCTTGGCTGGAGGAGGGGAGCCTGGCATTCTATTGGCTGATTTAATTCATGGTTTTTAACTGCAGTCCCAGATTATATCATAAGGTGCTTGTAACATGGGCAGAACAATAATGACCCACACACTCTCACCACACATCAAATAGACTCCTGTCATGAAGGGGCTTTAGTGTACAGACACACTGCATACATAGCTCTTCTACCTTATTTTCTGAAGCCTGCAGAGTCTTCGTTGCTTGGTCCAAAACCCTTAGCTCATCTTCCAACTGCTTCTTTTTACTGTTAGTGTAATGATGACATCACAGCAAAAATCAAAACATGCACAAAAACACAAATTTTAGAAAAAAATGAATTGAACAAGATGCAGATTTAGCGTTAGGACATGGTCATGCAAATGCACGCATGCTTACATTCCAAAATATTATATGAAAAAACGTCTGATTAAGGGTAATTTTCATACATAGCAAGCTTCGAGGAGAAGAAAAAAAAAAAAAAAAAAAAAAAAAAAGAGTAATCTGTGGCGCAAGGGGTGAATTTCATATCCAAAATCTGTGCGTGTGCCTAACAAGTGAAATGCTTTAAGGGTATGTTACTCACGCCTCAGCAAGCTCAGCCCTTTCCTCGGTACGCTCCAATTCTCCCTCCACGATCACCAGCTTACGAGCCACCTGTATATGAGCGCACACACATGTTTATTAGTCCCTCCAGGGTGTACAGGTGATGGTTTCTACAAACAAGTGTGAAAATTTACATCACCACCAAGCTTTATACTTTATATTTTTTCCCACTGAACCAGACCACCAATCAACTCTTAATTGAGCACTGAGCATGTTCAGTAATTGCAAGGCCAGAATGTTTTTACTGTATTTAATCAATTAATTATTGTTTGCTGTAATTATATTGCATCTGTGATGCAACATGACTTAATTTCCTCAGCAGGACTATCTTCTCCTCAGTCAACACTTTTCAACCATATTGTGAAAACAATAGGTGTTCTGACCCATTTAGATCCATAGGAGAGCCCAGCCACAAAGACAAAATACAAGATTTTTTAAAAGTGAGTAGTTCTGCTCTTTAAAATTTGACAGACAATGTCCAGATTATTGACAACAATGCAGACTTCTGATTGCTTCACATTTGCATCAATGGTTTATAAAAATCATTGGGAAAATAATATAGATCATGCAATGGTCTACAAATTGGCCACTATAAATACATTATTTGATAAAGAAACAAAACCAGTTACTCGGCAATCAGCATTTTTTTTTTAAAGGCTAGACTAGCTTATTAACTATTTTGCTTTCAATAAACACATTTATTAATCAAACCTTTTGTTATTATACTGTGTTTAACAGTTTTACAAAAACAAGTTACTCGAGTTTGTGCATTTTGGATCGATCACGGGAGGTAGCCCCCGATATTGCAGATAATGAACTGCAGCTTATGTAGTATTACATCACTGATAATGGTGCTCAAGGACATTGTGCACATACACTGAAGCTAGACCTGAAACAGTCCCCACACCTACAAAACTCAAACATGCAGCCACCCTTAAAGTACAGTATAAGTGACAGCAGAGGAAACATTTGTTTAGATTACGTAGATACATTTTTGTAGGAGTCAAAAAAAAACATAAGCTTGGTTGAATAAGGACGATTGACCTCGTGCTGCTCACCTCCTCATACTTGCGATCAGCCTCCTCAGCAATGTGCTTGGCTTCCTTTAGCTGAATCTCCTGAAGTTCCATCTTCTCCTCATCTTTCAGAGCTCGATTCTCAATAACCTTCATGCCACTATTACAGAAATAAAAAAATATTTGTTAAAGCCTTTTAATTAAAGTTGGAGAAGCTGAAGGACAAGTGATTAAACAGTGATTAAACAGCATCCTGATCTCCTGATGCTTTCTGGGTGTGTATGTTTTACAAAGAACAGGGCCAGGAATTAAACAGACAAATATTTGACTAATAAAATATAAGAGACAAAGAACTAAAAGCAGAATAACTAAACTTAAAAGGGGAACCAGCTATGTGGTTGGTGCAAACCAAGCCACAATATGAACACTTCCTATTGTCCAGATCCATTTTCTACATTAATTACCATATTAACTGTGGTTTAAAATGAAGTCAGTGTTTGTTTGCATTTTACTTGACCAAACACAAGATACATTAAATTTCAGGCTACAACAGAGACACCCAATTTCATTACTATAAGATCCTTTATAAGAATAAAGTTCCTTGATGCTGCAGGTTAAATGAGAGGGAATTTTTTTAAAATAAGTGTAAAAATGTTTGCCTAAACAATAACCTTCAGGTTCCGCAACAGCATTAAAACACAATGATTACTTTCACTTATAACCTCTATCTTCCTACAGGAATCATGCTGCATTCAATTAAAGAGTAAAAGCACAGGGTTCCAAAATATAGGGCTTACGAGGCAGAATAAACCTCAATCATTCATTCTCTTCTGCTTAATCCTCTACTAGGGTCACAGTGGGGTTCCCCATGCCCATCCAGGGAAGAATCCATCGATCGATGGACACACACATGCACGCACGATTTGGACTGTGTGAGAAACTGAAGAATCCAGAGGACACCCATGCAGACATGGGGGGGAAAACATGGAAACTTCACTCAAGTCTGGATTCGAACCAGCAATCCCCAGCGCAAAGTGGCAACCATGATAACCACTAAGTCACCATGACACCTTGCGTTCAAGTTCATGATGAGCTAAAATAAGGCCCATTTCATTCCAATGAAATGAGATCCTGAGCAGCAGCGTTGGTACCCACTGGTGTGGACTTAACTTACACTTTTTGTTATACAACAGTAACAATATATATTTTTTTTATTTAATTTACTTAAACTTCTGTATATACGGTAACTGATCACACACTGCTTCTCAACAGGATGCCGGGAACGTTCTGTGTTTATTTCATGTATGAGCTCAATGAAGGACAGAAGATTTTTAGTTTTTATGGTAAAACAGATCATTTACTTACAAGATGACATTTTTTAAGACCTAGTGCATTTATTTTTTGGTTTTTGGAAGAAATATATGAAAATGTCACCCAAATAAAACCAAATAGCTTACTCGTCCCTGACCCCACTAGACACTGTTTTCGAAACTAGGAGTGGGTGTCTGAGCCGTCTTATCTAAGATAGTCAATCAACGTA
>JAOUQT010032885.1:0-21707 GCA_025769995.1 Xyliphius kryptos
GGTGTCTGCAATTGCTTTCAGTGATATAAAGAGCCCTGACACACATCACCATCAATGAGTTTAACTGACAAACAAAAGAATTGTTATCTTAGCACTCCTAAACACATTTTGCATAATAATTTGGAACACGGTGTAGACTAAATCAAGTGTGCAAATGGGTAATGGTTATTCTTACCTTGTAAAGTGAAAGAACGGGACTGGTAACAGCAAAAATGAGATTTATATTGTTTTCAGACATTTTCTCCGTTATAAGGGCCAGGGAGGGATAGTCCTACAAATTTATAAACAAAATTATACAACACAATTGTATAGATAGCTTCAAGCATTATGTGTGACACAACATATTAAAACAGTTGAAGTAATTTGTAAAATGGATATGTGGAACTCAATCAACCACTTTATTTAAAAGCAATTAACATTCATTCATTCATTCATTATCTTCCGCTTATTCCTAGAATGAGGGTCGCGGGGAGGGGGAAACGTCTTGGGCACTGGGCAGATACACCCAGGACAGGGCGCCAATCCATTGCTGGGTACACACTCAATTTAGAGCATTTAATTTACCTTGAATTCATGTTTTTGGGATGTGGGAGGAAACCGGAGAACCCGGAGGAAACCAACGCAGACACAGGGAGGACATGGAAACTCCACCCAGATTGGGATTCGAACCGGGAATATCCAGCACTGAGAGGAGAACGTGCTAACCACTAAGTCACCGTGCCGCCCAAGCAATTAACAAATGTTTGAATATTGTTGGCTTTGTATTGGTTTCAAGCACCTGTTGCATTGACATTTTCTATGCATGAGCACTGCATTCTTGTTTTTAGCTATTTGTTAATTTATGATCTTAGCTTTGTACTAACATGTTGTTTTCCAGTCTATTTGAGGGTGTTGACAGAGCTTTTATTATTCACATTCTAGTCTAGGTTCATCTCTATTTATATGGCATTTGTCCTTTTTACACTCGCGTGCTGGTAAAGCTTCACTATGCTAGCCTGCTTTTGATTTAAGCGAGTAGCTTAGCTTCTCAACTAGTATGGTTTGGTGTATGTTTGTAAAATTTTGTATTCCAGTCCCTAAGACAAGGTGATTGTCAGCTTTGTGTTTGTACATTCTGTGTTCTAGAACGTTGTCTACACATTTTGTATTCCAGACAAAAAGCTATTGTTTATATAGCTATTTTGTTTTCCAGACCGTACATTCGGTATAGATTTTTGTATTTAAATTTAAAGTGTTTTAGTGTGTCTAATGTGTCTCAGTCACACTGATAAACTTATTTAGTAAGTGCTAGAACAACACATTGAAAATAAATCATCATTTATTTCCAAGTTACAAAATTGCGAAAAAAGAAATCTGTCATGTAAGAGTGTATAAAAATGCTTACCATTGTAGTAGACATGTTGTACAAGTTGTCTTCACCCACGTGACATTCCCCATCATTAGGCTGCACAATGCCTGCCAAGCGTCCATCTAACGCTACATGAGTCTTGGCATCTGTGGTGAATACAAGCAAATGAGAAGCACCTGGCCGCCAACCTATCTTCTCCTAAAAATGGGTGCAAGAATAAGTCATTCTGTGACTTTGCTATTAGGTTATTATAGCCACAGAATGAATTAAATTGTATTTAACGTAGCTCACCTTGCATACAGCTGCCTGAATGATAGCGTCAAACCCTCCCTCAGGGGCATCCCTGTTGCGGGACACCTTCTGTTTTTTTACTTCTTCTGTGAAGCGGCCCACCTCCTCCGTCAGAGACAAAACATGTCTGTAGCCAAACTGTGGCTGGCATTTATATGGGATTCTGTAAATGTTAGGAAAAAAGGTTATTAGTTGCATTAAAAAGTCGTACACATATTTCACACCAAATTATTACTATATGTCTGGATTCTCACGTTTCACTTTTAAATTCATATTGAACTGAATAACAAATTCATAATTTTTATGTAAATAATTTAACAATAAATTAGTTAATGGAATATACAACTGCAGTTGCTGATCAGACTTGACAAAAATACATTTGCATTAGTTATTTCAACTGTATTATTGATTTAGATTAATCAGATTGATTTAGATTAAATTATGGGTGTGCTGCACGTTTGTCTCTCAGCCCTGGGGATTCCTTGTTTAATCCTGATCAGGGTTGAGATTCCATGTTCTCCCCATGTCCCTGGGTTCTAAGGTTTCCTCCCACAGTCCAAAAACATGGATTTGAGGCAAATTAGCTTCTCTAGATTTTCTGTGTGTCCCAAGCTCGGTAGAGGATGAGGATTGTGTCAGAAAGAGCATGCCGCGTTAAACACTTGGTTAAGAGGTCATGAATAATAAAGGGGTAAAACTCAAAAAGAAGAAGTAAAGGAAACTATGGATGCTATTTCTAAGTACAGTCGTTTAAGTGGAACTTCCATGTTCTCCTTGTTTTCATGTGTCTGTGAGTGTCTTCCCTCCATTAAAAAAACTGATAATAAGTAATGTTAAGATATAAAACTGTCCCTTAGGGTAAGGGGGTAAGGTCATGATGAATTGAGAGTTTAGTATTATAAGTAGCTCAGTCTTTGCCAGGTTTAATTTAAGATGACAGGGTCATCCAAACAGATATGTCGGTGAGACAGTCTGATATCCAATTTGATATAGAGGGGTCATCAGGGGAAAAAGCATGTGCCGTAATGACGGTGACCAGTAATGACCTGTATAATCAAAAGAGAAGGGGTCTGAGTACTGAGCCCTGAGGGACTCCAGTAACTACTTGTTGAGGGTTAGAATGATATCTGCCCCAAGACACTTGAAAGGTTCTGCTTGTTAGATAGGAACCAATCAAGTGTCATACCAGAGAAGCCTAGATTGAAAATCTGATGATTCAATATAGCGAAAGCAGTGGAAAGGTCCAGCAGTCTGAGGACAGAGGATTGGAAGTTAGATTTGGCCAATTTAAGTAAGTGAACCATTGAAAGTAGTGCAGTCTCAGTGGAGTGACCGCACCTAAACCCAGACTGAAAAGGGTCAAAGAGATGTTGTGTGTGAGAAACGTGGAGACCTGGGTCTCCAATCCAAAAATATTAGTTCATCATGCATATTCATTGATTTATTTACTTCCGCTTAATCCTCTACGAGGGTCACGGGGGATGGGGGGATGGGGTTCCTCAGTTGTGTTGAGGAATTTGATTTTCCACTTTGATCTTGAGTGCGATTCCAAACCCCAACCTCCATGAGATAATTCTGATTTACATTTTGATCATTCATTCATTCATCCATTCATTCATTATCTTCCGCTTATTTCTTTTTTGAGGGTCGTGGGAGGTTTCTCCATGCCAATTCAGAGGAGAACGTCTTGGGCACTGGGCAGATATACCCAGGACAGGTCGCCAAGCCATCGCTGGGTACACACTCAATCACACATACACACACTATACAGGGCAATTTAAAGTATCCAATTTTACCTGGATCCATGTTTTTGGAATGTGGGAGGAAACCGGAGAACCCGGAGGAAACCCACGCAGACATTTTTATGTTATTTCTTCTTAACACATTCCACTATCCACTAAACACAGATTTTCAAAATTAATATTTTATTTATTGCGATCTAGAATGTTATTTTACTATTACTGTTAGTGTAATAGAATTTCTTATAAATTAGCTAATGGGTGTGAAAAACTGCTTATATCAATCACTCACGAATAGCATGGGTTCTTCACAGCTTCGGGTGGTGAGATGTACATGTACGGAGACACCGGTTTGTCAACAAATGCACCAAAACCCATACGAAGATTACTGGTGGTTTTGCTCATCTCTTCAGCCAGACCTTTTCCAAGCTTTCTCAGCTGTGCCAGGTCATCATTCATAGAGTAAGACAGGTCCATCAAATAGTACAGGTCCACTGGGTAGTCCACCACTTGTCGCACCCGCATTTTGAAGGACCGGGAGTCATCTGTAAATTATTATATATTTTATATCGTCAAATATTATCTAAATAAGAAAAGTACTGTTGGAGGACTGAACTCAAAACCCTCAAACACAACTGCATTGTCTTTTTTACATACATATATGCTATTTTCAGTTCCCATGTGTGCATCTGGGCGAAATTACATTTCTGGAGATCCTTACTTTTACTTATTTATGTTTATTGTCTAACTATCCATTGACCTCATACAGGTCAGACAGAGCCATCCAATGGGGTGAACTTCACCCCAGGGATGTAAAATGTCTAGGTCTGTAAAAAACTACATCTAACTACTTGTAACTTGAAAAACAAACCAAACAAACCCAAAAACATACTAAATAGCAGTGTCAGAACTTAAATAAAATAAGTCTGTACACAATTTAATTAAACACTAGATGCATTATTAAAATAAAATAAAAGATGAGCAATGTATTTATTGCTTCCACAATGTTAAGATTCACAATCTTAGCAGTAAAATGACAATAATTAGTAAAGTTAGGATACTATAATACTATAATATATCTATTTAATTTATCTATAAAGCAAAGTAATTAAAAAAAAATTATTATCAGGAGTATTGATCCCACCGGGTCTGAGAGTGATGTGCAGTTTCTGTGGTTGTATTTGGGTGACATCTGTAGTGGAACCTGAAGCTTTATCACTGAGGGGTTTATCTT
The DNA here is from genome assembly GCA_025769995.1 of Xyliphius kryptos. NCBI lineage: Eukaryota > Metazoa > Chordata > Actinopteri > Siluriformes > Aspredinidae > Xyliphius > Xyliphius kryptos. The sequence goes on from JAOUQT010032885.1 coordinate 4,613, forward strand.
CTGTAATAGACATTATGCTAATAGGACACTCCATTTCATCCGCTCTGCAACCTGTATCCATAAGGTTCTCCTTGAAATCACAACGTGAAACTCCAGGAATATCCCCAAAATCCTGAGATTCACAGAAGAACAAAAAGGAAAGATGCCTTTTTTTAAAAATACATTTAAGCACTGTGCAGACACTTAATCAGTTTAAATACATTTCTATCACATTTAAATTAAATTCTTTACTATCTTTGAAATGTTTTAAGTCAGAAAACATTAAGTAAAAATTTAGCTCAAATAAGTAATAGTAATATCATCTAAAAATAACATCTAATAGTAATAGTATCTAATTAGGTTCTCCACACATATACAGATTTAATGAATGTACCACACCTTTTGAAAGCACCAGGCACATGAATGATGAACTGCTAAACATTGTTGGCACGTACTGGCTCCTCGAGTAGTGCATATATTAGAACCTAAAATAGACAAAACAGTATTTACAGTTTGATTGAGCTGTATACATTATATACTGTAATTTATTTAGTATTTTTCTTATTAGGGTTATAGGAAGTGCAGGGGAAACTACCAGTGTCCACTGAGATAAAAGCAATAAAAACCCCAAGAAATCAGTCAGTCCAATCAGTCACATGGCAGACACACTAACACACTTAACCCTGACAAACCTTGAGGTAATCTTTTTTATATATGTGATTATTTTATATTTCCTGGTGCTTTTAGCAAAATCCTACATGAATACACAAATGTAGCACATGCACAGAAAGGCCCCTAGCTGCCTAAATGGGACTCTGACCTATGACTTGTTGTGACCGTATGGCACACAAGGCGCCAATCTATCGCTGGACACACACTCGTTCACTCACACAAAGACTATAGGGGCAATTTAGAGCAGCCAATTTACCTTGAATCCATGTTTTTGGACTGTGGAAGGAAGCCGGAGAACCCATGTGGACATGGGGGAAACATGGAAACTCCACCCACATTCCAGGGGACTCGAATCTGTAATCCCCAGCGCTAGGAGTTGAATTTGCTAACCACTTAGCCACTGGGCTGCCCATCATCTTCATATTGTTTATTAAACTACTGTATATAAACACCCAAAAACTACATACGCAATTCCTTTAAAAATTACTGACATGGCAAGACTACAGTAGAGATTGAGAGCAAAATGTTTGATAAAATATTTTTTATTTTTATTGGTATTACATAAAGATGAGATAAATAGCATAACAGTTTGCTTTGTATGAAACCTTTTCCAATGTGTACGCACACAAATATTCGAAACATTGGTGGGTGTTTAAACAATTAATTGCCATGAATGTTGGTTTTAGCGTTGGTGTTTACATTTGTTATTAAAAGAAAAAAGGCAAAATGAAAAATAAAAACCTGTCCACAGGATTACAAAGCAATCCATTTAGAAAGGACAAGAAAAATCAGTTAGAAACACTGAAGAAACATTGGACGTAGCATTTATCTATGCATTTGATACAACAATTTGGAATGTTCTGAAACAAAAAAGAAACCACTGGAGTACCGCCAAGTAAAGCAGCAACAGCTGTTCACTGTGAAACAGTAAAGAAACCCTAAAACAACAGTGATTTTACCACCACTTCCAAAAGTCATAGGTGAAGGTATCATAATCCAGTGTTCTAAAAAATATTTGCTGCACAGAGTGTAGATGGAGGCTGTACTACAAGATGCAAATCATTATTTGAATTCCGAAAAGCCAGATATTAATTGCAGAAACATACAAGGATAAGCCAAAAACTTTCTGCATAAAAGTATGAACTGGTTTTACCAAAAGGGAGACAAAAAAAAACCCGGTCCTGATCTATAATATATAAGCTTATGAGTAAAACATGGTGGTGTCCCATAGACTAGAGTTTCTGGAAAAGTAATGTATAACAGTAACGGGGCTGAATTTCAAACATTGTGACAGCCAATTTAAAAAAATATGTCATTAAAAAAGTTAATTAATCATCATGCAACGTACTTGTACATTTAGTCATTTAGCAGATGCTTTTATACAAAAAGACTTACAAATATCTTAACTTGTTTGGGATAGAATGGCAGGGAGCCTGTCCACAAGGTTTAGCAGTGGGTTTATGGGAATTTTTTACTATTCTTCCAGAAGCACATTTGTGAGTTCACACACTGATGCTGGACGAGATGGCCTGGCTTCCAGTCTCCACTCTAATTCATCCTAAAGATGTTCTATCAGGTTAAGGTCAGGACTCTGTGCAGGCCAGTCAAGTTCATCCACACCAGAATCTGTCCTCCATGTCTTTATGGACCTTGCTTTGTGCAATGGTGCACAGTCATGTTGGAAGTGGAAGGGGCCTTCTCCAAACTGTTTCCACAAAATTGAAAGCATGGAATTGTCAAAAATGTCTTGGTATGCTGAAGGATTAAGAATTTCTTTCACTGGAACTCCGGGGCTAAGCCCAGCTCTTGAAAAACAAGCCCACACCATTATCCCCCTCTACCAAACTTTACACTTGGCATAATACAGTTAGATATGTACAGCTCTCCTGGCAACCACCAAACCCATACTCGTCCAACAGCCTCCACTGTTCTAGAGTCCCTGCTCTGGAGACGCTTTGCATTTCACTTGGTGATGTATGGCTTGGATGCAGCTGCTTTACCATGGAAACCCATTCCATGAAGCTCTCTGCGCACTGTGCTTGCGCTAATCTGAAGGCCAAGTAAAGTTTGGAGTTCTGAAGTGATCGAAGCTACAGAAAGTTGGAGACTGCTTCACACTTTACGCGTCAGCATCCGCTCAGTTGGCCTACCACCTGGTGGCTGAGTTACTGTCATTTCCAAACACTTCTATTTTCCTTTAATACAGCTGACAGTTGACTGTGGAGTATTAAGGAGTGAGGAAATTTCATGACTAGATTTGTTGCACAGGTGGCATTCTATTACACTTCCACACTGGAATTTATTAAGCTCCTGAGAGCGAGCCATTCTTTCACAAATGTTTGTAAAGACAGTCCGCATTACCTCGGTGCTTGATTTTATACATTTGTGGCCACAGAAGTGATTGGAACACCTGATTCTGATCATTTGGATGGGTGAGAAAATACTTATAGTGTATACCATATAAATGCAAAATTTTAAATGTAAATGTAAGATAATTTTAATTAAACTGATGATTACTGCTCTCTAGTGATAAAGGTCACTGCACTAGTGACCCAAACTTCCTGTGGTGCTAATTCTTACTCCGCCTTGTTCACCACTGCTAAATAGTGGAACAATCTTTCCAACACTGTCCAAAAGGCTAAGTCATTCAGCATTTATAAAAAAGTGCTTGTGGAAGAAACGTGTTTTGAGAAGTGTCTTAAAATGAGTTTTAATCAGCAGGCAACATTCATCACTAGAGCACAGTGAACTGGTTGGAGTACATGTTGCAACAATGGATTGAAGGTAAGAGGGAGCAGATCCAGAGATTGTCCTGTAGGCCAGAGCCAGTGCCTTTTATTGAATGCAAGCAGGTAGAGGGAGCCAATGGCGAGAGAGGAGTAATGGGGTGACATGAGCTGCAGAGTTTTTAACCAGTTATAAAGACCTGATTGTGGAAGATTGGAGACCAGCAAGCAAATCATTACAATAGTCAAGCCAGGATAGGATGAGGGCTTGGACCAGGAGCTGAGTATGTTCCTGAAGTTATACAGAAAGTATCTGCAGGAACGGGCAGATTATATTGAAGTACAGTGTAGCCGTATTTTCCTTGAACTACTGACTTGTGGTGTTCTATCTTTTGTAAGTCATTTTGGATAACAGCATTTTCCTGTCTTGTACTTTTACTGAGCAATGACAGTTGAATCAATCAATTAATAAAAGTGTCTGCTAAATGACTAAATGTAAAAGTAACAATCCATTGGAATCCACACATGCAGCAGAGTTTATAATCATCCATCATTCTAAAAGGTGGAAAATAAGCGGTGTAGTAAAACGGTGTGATGCTGTGGTTTTAGCATGCTGTTGCAACATTGTGACAAATATGTTTAGCAATCGGCAAGTGTGAGGAACTGATATGGCGCGTTAGAACATAATATACACACTACTCAAAAAAATAAAGGGAACTCTCAAACCGCACAATGTAACTCCAAGCAACCACACTTCTGTAAAATCAACCCGTCCAGTTTGAAAGCAACACTATTTGTAAATCAATTTCACTTGCTGTTGTGCAAATGAAACAGACAACAGGTAGAAAGGAGGGGAAGAAGATTTGCTGCAATTGGTGACCACAGACCTTTTCTTTGTTTTCTTCCTTTCTGGCTTATGCTTTGGTCACGTTTGCATTCAGTCAGTTTTCTCACCATAAAGGTAGCGTGAGGCAGTGTCTACAACCCATAGAAATTGCTCAGGTAGTGCAGCTTATTCAGGATGGTGCATCAATGCGAGCTCTGGCAAGAAGGTTTGCTGTGTCTGTCAACACAGTGTCCACAACATGGAGCAGATACCAGGAAACAGTCCAATACACCAGGAGACATGGAGGGGAGAACATACGCCGCCTCATCAGGAGCATGCCCAGGCGTTGTAGGGAGAGATTATACAGGCACGTGGAGGCCACACACACTACTGAGCCTCATTTTAATGTGTCTTGAGGAATTTCCACTGAAGTTGGATCAGCCTGTCATTTGATTTTCCACAATGATTTTTAGTATGATTCCAAATCCAGACCTCCATGAGATAATAATTTTGATTTACAGTTTGAACATTTTTTTGTTATTTTGTTCTCAATGCATTCCATTGTCTACTTAACAAAGATTTTCAACTGAAATATTATATTCATTGAGCTCTAGGATGTGTTATTTTAGTGTTCCCTTTATTTTTTTGAGCGGTGTATGTACATCTTTTTAGGGGTCAGTTTTTATGCACTTTTTTCTGCTTGGAAGAACCATGTTTATATAAATGGTTCTTTTCTTGTTTTAGTCCGTAGTATGTAATAGTAACTTTGTAATTTTTTTGTACTAGCTCTGGCCAGTCAAAAAGGATGAGTTCCCATTTGAACTTTGGTGGTCACAAGTTATCAATATCTATACCTATAAACATCAAAGCACTCACTGACCCACTTACAGTAGTGTGAGTGGCCTCCACGTGCCATATAAGGTGGTGGATGTTCTGTCTGAAGGTTGTGGGTTCAAATCCCAGGTCCACTAAAATTACCAATGTGGGTCCTTGAGCAAGACACTTGCTTCAGGGATTCTGTATGTTACTGTGCTCTGGCCTCAACTAATAAGAGGGATACTTAATAGTTGCTTTGGATAAAAGTGTCTGTTAAATGAACAAATGTAATGTATCCCAATTTCTCAAGTTTGTACACTTGTTTTTACTGTATATCGAAACTGTAGCATCACCACCACCCCTATTTTGATTACATATTTTCAGTCCCATGTGAATTTTTGGGTCTAACTGGTCAAATTCCATGCTTTATTGATTTTGTAAGTAAAAACAATCAACAAAATGTAATCCAATCAAGATCATACAGTTTTTGCAGGAGACATTATTGCGTAACTTTACTAAGTAGTCTTTTTAACTGAAAATTAAGGTTTATACAATTTAAATTTTTATAACTCAACTGAGAGAAAGTATATCAAGAGCAACACTTGTAATTAATCCTGTTTTTCTCCATATATCTACTAGCCTAATTCAACCCGCCGTTGTCATGGTACTTTAAAGGTTCTTTGAAGCACCAGGTCCAGTATGAAAACATATTGGGTACAAGAAGTACTAACAAGTCAGTGAATTGCAATAAGCAGTGAAATCTGAAGATTAAAAGGATTAAATCGTGTTTCCAATTCTCAGTCATGATGCATTTTCTCAATGCCTTAAATGTCATTTGAATATTTATTACCAATGATGTTAAAATAAATCACAAAAAGGCAATCACATTAAATTGATTACAAAGGTATTTAAGTTATTAAATGTACAAAGTCTGTACAAGTCTTTCGTATTTTTGACAACATACAATTTGTAGCTGGACTGTTTATAAGCTACTGTGTATCAGGAAAATTTATTTTTAAAAGACATATTATAACAAAAAATATACCTATGGTATTGTTTTGTATGAAACACCCAGCACTGAATGCATTAAGTCATTAATAGATCACTAACTGAAATTAAATAGTTAACTGAAATTAAATGACTGTAAACCTGAAATATAATCATTACAGTATATAAAAATATTTAAATAGGAATTTAGTTACTTACCATCAGCAAAATCCACTAGAAATAAATAGAGATAACAAACGCATAAATTTGATGTTGTGAAGCTCTTGCTTTGGGGCATTTTATCCAACATGCGTAAATACGCAGGACCTGGCTTCCCACCCAAACGAGTTGCTGCTCAGTTTGTCTCCACTAACAGAAACTGAATAAACAGCAGGATGGAGAAAAGTTGAGCAAAGCAGTTAAACTTTTGGAAAAAACGACGAGGTGGGGCAAGTAGGCGGCCAAAGCCAATGAATCAGCTGTTCTGTTAAATGTAGCCTCTGAGAGAATCAGAGAACAATTCCAAATAAGCCTTTACTCCCAGACCAAATTGCTTTTACATTACTGTACGCTTGATTTAGTTAACAACACATGTTTATATAAATTTTATGTTTATTCTTCACGTTCAGTATGTATTTGACACTCCTAAACCATTTGTGGTATTGTGGATACTTTCTACCCTCTAGTGGCATAACGGTTTAACTGTTGGGTTAAACAAAAAAGAAAATTAATTCAAAGGTTTAAAAAATCAACTGAAATGACAATTAAAGAAGTAAATAAAACTAGAGATAAATTTGTAAATAAACCCAATTTGTGATTAACAGATGTCTTTTTTAAATCAGTGTTTCCTTGGTTGTTATGTTGGTATATATATGTTGGTAATTGTCATGTTGAAATGAATTATTACATTTAATTTAGAAATAGGGGAAATGGGTTGAGAGCCATTGTTTGGGCCGCGAACACCCTGCCAGCCTAGCGTAGAAAAAAGAATTCAACCATTATTTCCATTTATTAAATCTTTTGAAATTTGATTGTCCTGATTAGAGCACAGTTATATAGGGTAGTGGGCTTGTTTTTGTGCGGTTATTTAGATCCATTTCAAAGGTTTGAAAAAGCAATTGAAATTACAACTAAAGTATTGAAAACCAAATATACAGTTATAAATAAACCCAACTTGATAATAACAGAAGTCTTTTTTAAATCATTATTTCCTTAAATGGGTTTTATTGGCATGTTAAAATTCATTCATACATTTCTACATTTCCATCCATTTTAAATGAAGTGGGTTGAGAGCCATTGTTTGGGCAGGGAACACCCTGGTCACTAGCCCATCATAGAAACAAAAATTTAAGTGACATTCCAATTAATAGAATCATTTAAATGATTCTTGTTTCCATGGGGTTAAATAAGTAATTAAGATTTAATTCAAAAGTTCGAAAAACCTATTGAAATAGCAATTAAAGAGGTATTGAAAACTAGAGAGATACTTTCATGAATATTACATAACTGTTTCCTTAAATGGTGTTTATTGGCATGTTAAGATGAATGTATTAATTTCCATTTATTTGGAACTAGGGGAAATGGGTTGAGAGCCATTGTTTGGGTAGGTAACACCCTGGTCATTAAAATTTAAGCGGCATTACAATTGATTAAATCATATTAATTGCAATTGGGGCGGCACGGTGGCTTAGTCGTTAGCACGTTCGTCTCTCAGTGCTGGGTATTCCCGGTTTGAATTCCAATCTGGGTAGAGTTTCCATGTATTCCTGTGTCTGCGAGGGCTTCATTCGAGTTCTCTGGTTTCCTCCCACAGTTCGAAGACATGGATTTAAGATAAATTGGCTGCTCTAAATTGCCCCTATAGTCTGTTTGTGTGAGTGAGTGTATGCCCAACGATGGATTGGCACCCTGTTCTGCGAGGATCAAGCAGAAGATAATGAATGAATAAATAAATGTAATTGTCCAGATCAGAGCACAGTTATTTTGGGGACGTGGGCTTTGGGTCAATGCTAGAGCCTAACTCTTGTCGTAGGACAAAAAGTAGAAAACACCCATGGTCAACAGCCCATCACAGAAATGGTTAGGCATAGGTTACTTTAGATTGTTCTGATTGGACTGATGTATGTGTGTACAATGGTATGCAAAAGTTTGGGCACCCCTGAAAATTTTCATTTTTTTCCTTTCTAAATCATTGTTTTATTCAGATCAGCAATTTCAGTATATCACATAGCAGACAAACACAGTGATATTTAAGAAATTAAATTAAGTCTATAGGATTTACAGAAATCGTGCAATAATTATTCGAACCAAATTAGGCAGGTACATAAATTTGTGCACCTTTGTCGTTTTATTGATTTGAATACCTTTAGTACAAATTATTGAAACAGTTTTTTTTTATTTAAGCTTATTGACTCTTGACCTACATGCAATCCAATTATGAATCTATTTATGAGAAAGGGTTAAGGTGGCCAGTTTCAACTTTTTCTCCTCTTGCACCTGAAGTGTGCCAACATGGGAGCCTCAAACCAAACGGGGTATTGTGGAAGCGCGCTGAGGGCTGGTGCTGAAGCCCACTACAGCGCTTATAGTGCAAAAAGCAGAAAATATTCTGGTCATCCGCCTGCTACGAAAAAAAAATTCACCGATTAAGTCTAGCTGTGATCTATTTAGACCCTGGCATTTTTCAGTATTTTTGTAGCTTGTAAGTAAACCAAAAATAGATTTGTAACTATTTTAGCACTTTCATAGCACCATAGGTACATGGCTGGGTAAAAATAAGTAATTTAAAGAAAGAAAAAAGTTTTAACCACATAAATTAAGAAATTTTCAATTCAAGTAGAAGTTTATTGTTATTTTCGGCTCTGCATATTCAAAGTATCAGACAATTAAATATTAACATTTTGTAACTGGACATAGTATAATTAACTTACATTTAACTTTCAGCCAAATAAGTTTAGATTTAGATTTAGATTTTTACTAGTTTAAAATATCTAGAGGAAGTTAATATTGAAAATAATTGGACATTGCTCTTAATTAGCACGACCATATATAGGTTAAAAAATAGGATAGCGGGGTCAGGAAGGTGGCTGGGCAATCTGACACCCACAAAGGGCAGAGGGTAAGGACCTGTAGGGGGAGGAACGGCGTGTAAGTAAATTATAGATGCATGGTAATGTGTATAATGTGGAAACTTGTTTTTTAGGTTACTAATAAACAAATTGAAACAAAACAATTTGAAAATAATATTTGTTTTAATATGATGTAAATTTACATCATATTAAAATGATGTTTTGTAATATTTAAATGTATTTTTTTAATCAACTCTTTATTTGGTATTTTGAGATGCCTCATTATTATAAAATGCCATTGTAATGTATAAGATAATAATTACAATTATTCATTCATTATCTTTCGCTTAGTCCTTTACTAGGGTCACGGGGGGTTCCTCATGCCCACGCAGGGGAGAATGTTTCAAGAGCTAGGCAGATACACCCAGGACAGGGCACCAATCTATCACTGGGCATAGACTCCGTCACACACAGACTATAAGGGACAGTTCGAACTGGGAATCCCCAGTGCAGAGAAGCGAACATGCTAATCACCAAGCCACCGTGCCGGGAATCAAGGTGCCTGTTTTTTTTACTGGTGTAAGTTTCTAATCCATAATCAATGCATTAAATTAAAAATTAATGAACTCCACTAAAACAACATTGATTATATTATTACTTGATAAAAGGTGAGTGATAAGTTAATATGTGGAATTTTGTAAACTTTTTAATCAACATGTCAATTCTCATGCTGTATGTAAAGGTTTAACTGTATTAATTTATTTTAATAAATTTGGCTTAGCTTTTTACTTGTTACGTAGTAAGTCATTTTTATATTCTATATTATATTAACAGATTACCTGTGCTGTGCTACAGTGGAGGACTTGATAACAATTAAAGTTGAAAGGCAATTGTTTTTAAATAAGTGATGGCCTTGGAGTTTATATATTTAAAAAGAACGTATTACTACAGAGTGAGGTTTGGAGCAATTAAAAATCTGAATTAATATGTGGAATGAATATAGTGTGAGTTGTGACTGTGGTGTCTACACTGTTTCTTTCTTAAGTGAATTTATCAGTAGGTTTTCCATGGACACAATAAGGAAGTTTTTGCTTTGTATGTACTTGTGAAGATCCCGATCCTTCTGAGGTGTTGCATTTGTTGGCAATAGCAGACGAACAATGAAAGCAAATTTCATTTGTTTAAATGGAACAGACAACAGGTAGAAATAAGAGGCACTTAGCAAGACAACCCCTATAAAGGAGTGTTTCTGCAGGTAATGACCACAGACCTTTTCTCTGTTCTCATCCTTTCTGGTTGATGTTTTGGTCACTTTTGCATTTCGTCAGTTCTCTCACCATAGAGGTAGCATTTGACAGTGTCTACAACCCACAGAAGTTGCTCAGGTAGTGCAGCTTATTCAGGATGGCACATCATTGTCAGCTGGGGCAAGAAAGTTTGCTGTGTCTGTCAGCACAGTGTCCAGAGCATGGAGCAGATACCAGAAGACATGGAGGGGGCTGTAGGAGAGAACATCCACCTGCCTTATCAGAAGCATGCCCAATGTAGGGAGTTGAGAAGTTTTTTAAATTGACTTAGCCTTACAAATGGTGTTCAGAAGGTTGTTCCACCATTTACCAGTGGTGAATAAAATGTAATGAGAATTAGCGCCTTGGTGAGTTGAAATCACCAAGCGACATTCATCACTAGAAGGCAGTGAATGAGTCGGAGTGTATTTAGTAAAGATGGATTGAAGGTAAAAGAGGGAGATCCAGAGACTGTCCTGTAGGCCAGAGTCAGTACCCTGTACTGACTGCGAGCAGCTACAGGAAGCTAATGATGAGAGAGCAGTAATGGAGTGACATGAGTTCACTTTGGCTGGTTAAACATGAGTTGGGCTGTGAAGTTTTGAACCAATTGTAGAGGCCTGATTGTTAAAGTTGGGAGACCGGCAAGCAGAGTATTACAATAGCTGAGCCGTTATAGAAGCAGGGCTTGGACCAGCAGCTGAGTAGTCTGTTCTGTTAGGAAAGGTCTGATGTTCCTTGTGAATGTGGTTTCAAAATTCATACATCAGTCTAGATGTGGTTATGGATTTAGACAGTTTAGCTATTTTAAGACAAGTGTACAAGACATGATATTTGATTTCTAAGAACAAAAATATATTATTCGTAGCACACAACATTTTTTGGCCAGTAGCCAAGGTCAATAAGAGAGCATGAGAGAACAATACATTAAAGGATGAATGATTTGATAAATGTGTATATAAAACATAAAACATAAACTGTTTTGCATTGCCATTAATGTATTATATAGAGTGGGTGTGGTAGCTCAGTGGTTAGGGTGTTGGGCTATCAATCTAAGCGTTGTGGGTTCAAATCCCAGGTCCACAGAAGCTACCAATGTGGTTCCTTGAGCAAGACCCTTAACCCTTATTGCTCCAGGTATTCTGTATGGAACCTGTATGACACTTGTAAGTTGCTTTGGATAAAAGCATCTGCTAAATGACATAATGTAATGTAGACAAGTGAAAAGTAAAACTAAACATGCCTCATACAAAGATTTGTTACAGCAGCTCATGGCAGGACGCCAAGAGCATTTTCGACTTGTAGCAGGGGATCTTCACAGGACACAAGCTATGAATTCACTTAAGTGATACAAAAAGAATGTATATTATTGACACAAAAATGTTACACTTATACTAGACTACATTAAATTACTATATCTATTAAAATAAGCAGACCATATCTTCAATAAATCCCTCAGTAGTTGATTCTTCAAAGGAAGAATGTGACCCTGGCACTGTCTTGCATTCGATCGCGATATCGAAAAAACCATTAAATGTAGGAAAGTGAGAAGTACTTATTTTTTCCGAGGTGATAGGAAATTACTTTTCAGCCTTGGGATTTTGGGTCACATTATTTGGGAATTGGGTATTTGGGAATTGGGAACATTAGTGATGAGTAAGGGAGGGCTATTGCAATTACGGGTATAGATTAAATTGCATTAACAATTACTTTTGGTTTCTTTTCACCCACTAGTCTATGGTCTTGACTTTTGTCTTGTATTAAGTTCATCTGAAAGGTATTTATTAGGGTTGAGTTAACAGACAAGTCTTGCAGGAACGCCTTCAAATTTCTGCCCCAAAGGAGGGGTAGTTTAATGTATGTTAGTGCAGTTTAGAATTAAAAAAAAAATGTAAATTCGAATTGAAAAATCATATCCATATCCCATTCTTAAGTACTAAAGGTGCTTTAGTAATGCACTTTTTCCTTTTTTAGCCTGTAGTCTGTTTGGGCTCCCCTGATAATTTTCATGATTTTTCTTTCTAAATCATTGTTTTTTCAGATCAGCAATTTCAGTTAAATATATCACATAGCAGACAAACACAGTGATATTTAAGAAATTAAATGAAGTTAATAGGTTTTACAGAAATCGTGTAATATTTATTCAAACTAAATTAGACAGGTACATCAATTTGGGTACCCTTGTCATTTTATTGATTTGAATACCTATAATACTAATTATTGAAACACATTTTTTTAAAAAGCATATTGAGCCTTGACCTATATGCAATCCAATTAGAAATCTATTTATGAGAAAGGGATAAGGTGGCCAATTTAAAAATTTTCTCCTCTTTGCACCTGAAGTGTGCCAACATGTGTGTATCATGAAAGTCTCAAATCAATTTTCAAATGACCTAAAAAAAAAGATTGTTCTATATCATGGTTTAGGGACAGGATACAAAAAGCCATCTCAGAGATTTCAGACATCGGTTTCCACTGTGAGGAACATCATGTGGAAATTGTAAAGCACAACCACAGTTCAATGTAAGGAAAATATTAGATAGGCAGAGGCAAAGGATGGTGAGAACAATCATAATGGGTAGAGTGTAAGTGATGACGCGAGGTGCTTGACATATAGCAATTGGTGCCAAGTTGAGTGGAGAGGCTGATGCGAGGTGCTTGAGGTATAGCGATTAGCACTTCCGTAGAGTAAAGGTGATGATGCGAGGTGCTTGCCATATAGTGATTGACGCATGGGTAGAATAGTGGTTACGATGCGGGGTGCTTGGCGTATAGCGATTGGCGCACAGGTAGAGTGGAAGGGATGACGCATGGTGCTTGGCGTATGGTGCTTGGTGTAGTGACTGGCGCACGGGTAGTGTAGAGGTGATAATGCAAGGTGCTTGTTGTTTAGCATTTGGCGCATGGGTAGAGTAGATTTGGTGATGCGAGGCACTGGGCATATAGCAATTAGCACAGTGCTTGGCGTATAGTGATTGGGGCATGGGGTGAGTAAAAGTGATGATGTGATGTGCTTGGAGTATAGCGAATGGTGCATGGGTAGAGTTGAGGGGAAGATGCGAGACAGCTAACATGAAGCTAATTCAGTAAAGCAACGCATGCCATGAGTTACACGTCAACAGCAAAGAGGACATCTGACTAAATGTGTCCTGCAGCACTGCTTTGCTTCTGAAAACTTTAATGAAGATGGAATTGAAGAAAGTTATTTTGCCAAATGAACAAATCAGTTAGTGACTTCACTGAAACGCGACTGTACAAATGGTTGCCACCATGGTAGAACGGGTAACGGCTGTTTTAAATGTATAAACTCCAAAGCCATCACCCATTCATTACACATCACTGCTTTTTACCTTTCACGTTGTTATGAAGTTCCCCCTTTGTAGCGATGCATGGGCATTCCGCTAGTTAATAAATTAATGAGTACCTATCACAATAGTAAAGGAGACACAAATATGCCTGTAATCAAATGCATGACATATACAAATTTCCACCCTTTAACGCCGGTCATTGACAATAACCAGTGGTCTATATTTAGAAAGTCTATCAGCATCCTCTAGCTGCAGATTGACAGGACAAGTGTGGTATGCAAGAGGGTCTGGGTTTGCATTATATACCCTCCAACTCAAACCACCCCTCACCCCGCCAAAAAAAATACCCACAGTCCACAGAAAAGGCAGTGAGACCACAGTCATGGAACTCCCTCAATACCCCTGTCTCCCCTCCTCACTCTGCCCTCTCGTTTGCACACGCTGCATGTATCTCTGTGCATTTCACTGAGCTTGCACTGGCCTCAGTACAGACAGCTGTGGGTCCAGGAATGGAACAAGTCAACTGAGGGTAAATAGAACTACCCAGGCTCAGTGTTAATTATTGTCAGAATGGTAGCAGAAGAAGTAGTGGTCTCCATCTCAGGTGGAGCACCTTGGGGTTTTCGACTGCAGGGAGGTGCTGAACAAAAACAACCACTTCAAGTGGCCAAGGTAAGAGATTATTGAACCACGTTTCTCATTTGCTACCATCAGGTATTTACAGTTCGGCTGCATGTGGATCTTGTTTCAAAAGTTATTTTTGGTTTACAGTCTGTGGGAGAAGCACCGTAACTGAACTGTTAGGCCTGTAAGTGCCAACCATTTATAAATTAAGGAATACCATACACAAAAGCAGATATGATGTACAAATAAGATTTTAATATTAACAGACTGTAGGTATTTCCTGTAAGTAATGACAAAAGTAAACATAATAGCGCACAGGTAGTGTAGTTAAGTAATAGTATATACATGCGCTATGAAATATAATACATTCACTTATTTCAGGAAAAACATTGACAGTGTCACTTGTAGGATATTTTACCCTTTAATTATTATTTTTGTTTCTTACACTGGACGCTATTTGATTTCATTTTTAATTACTACATTTAAAAAGTGTTTTTAAGAAAGAACATTGTCAGAACAAGTATTGTTAGACTTTAATTTAGTATCAATACTGAGTATAGTTATTATAGATTTTATATATAACGTTTAATAGGCTTGTTACTATCAATAATTCATAAATATGTGAAGTATTTACAGTGGCAGTTTGTTTTTACTCCAGTGTAGCCTGCTATTTTTTGGATGTCTGATTTGTATTTCCATTAATTCTTAATTAATTTATTTTATGTAAATAATCTCAGAACAAAATTTGCATTTTGTAAAGGTTTTGCTGGGGTCAGAGGGGTTGTGTTCATCAGCCCTATTGATAAACAAAACCTGGCACTTACCTCTTAACTCAACATACCTCTTCACTCATATCACATTGTCAGCTTTTAATTCAGCTTTCTGGCTCTTAGCCATTTTTTTCAAGGACCACTTTTTCTTTTCTATCAGCAGTCTAACCTTTTATAGTGGTTGTTATCTTAAGACTGAATATAATTACAGTAACTGGCTTAGTTTTACACCCACACCATGGCACATCTGTCAAGCGATGACTGTGTACAATACATCTTCTCTGATATAAGCGCTATTTTGGATGATGATCCATAGCCAGTTATAATGGGTAAAGACTAGGCTTTATTATAACGCCAACAATCACTGTTATATGGCAATGAAAATAAAATGCATTTTCAAATGAGCTTCCTTAATTTTTTCTCTCCTTTGTTAGACCAATGTCTTACACTTGCAATGTGACCTTTTTCCACTGCCAGTACTGTTCCTGAATGAGATATTTTAATCCTCCAGCCATTCTGAATTTAACTCAGACATGCGGAACAACCTCTATGACACTGAAAAGGAAATATTTATTTTAGAATGTAGGTTTATATACATCATGTATAGTTCCTCTTCCCTGATTTTTGTAAAATGTTCCCAAAAAAAGTAATCACAGTTTGACTGCAATTATGTCCTCACTGTAAAACGTTATTGTTTCAGAACATTCCTACAATAACTTTTGAACCTTGTGAAGCAAGCCTGTGCCATTCCAGCCTTTTCTATAACATGCAGTGATGAGGGTAAATGGTACAGAGTATAATTTAAACACATGGCCTGGTGATGCAGGGGTTATCGCGGGCTTTTGTATGTCTGCCTGGCTTCAGGTCTATAGTCCTAGTATAGAGGCATAGTATAGAGTGATTCAAGGATTCAAGGAGGCTTTATTGTCATTTTCATCACATGTGGCATGTTATAAAAACTAAATTAAGGCCCACTTTTGAAGCTGGAAATCATTTTATATATATATACAGTATATATATACACAACATATTACAGTTTTTTTTTCATTTTAAATTTAGCAGCGAAAACAAAACAGAGAATGTATTGACTGACTGTAGTTACTATTTGGGCGGTTGTGGTAGTGTTAATGTGTGTTCTGCTGGTAATCAGCCACAACATTGCTGCTAGAGTTTTTAGGCACCTGTTGGACTAAAATAATAATAAAAAAAAACATAATCTTTAGTCACCAGCATCCCGTTAGTGCTGATTAAGAAACAGAGGATGACCAACACAAACCACAAATTGTGCAACAAAAAAATATTTTCTGATTTTACAGCTACAACATGCATTAATAGAGAAAAAATGGCTTAAAGAGGGTATAATCAGCATTTTAAAAACTTCATCAGCACTGTAATCCTCTCATACAAGCACAACATAGACATATACACCACAACATCAGTGTTACCACATTGCAGGGAGAATCACCCACTAGCCAAATAACAGCTGTGGTGGTACTGACAATTAGAGAACAGAATAAAGAGACTAAAAGTCTATAAGGAAACAGGTGGTCTACAGACTTAAACTGTGAATATACAAGTGTATATTTTGTAAAAGTTATATTGAAAAAAAGGACAAGAAGCGTAAAAAAGTTGGTGTATAATAAACTGGATAATGATCGTAGGTTTGATGAATTGGAGATCATTTATTAAATTAGTTTTACGCATGTCTTAATATCTGCATTTACCCAAAACACCAATTATAAACCTGCATAAAGCTAAGACATAGTTAAGGCTTCACGTGTCAATCATTGATTAATAGGAAGTTTGTTATTCTGCTCTTCGTAAACCTGTTTAGATTGTTAAAATCAGAATTTGAATACTTAGTATTCTGATCATACCCATTATTTCAATTTATGTTAATTCTATTGATTCTAAAGACTTGATGTTATTTATTTAGTAGTACAGACTGCGATTAGCATAATTACCATGGGTGGGTGTGGTAGGTCAGTGGTTAAGGTGTTGGGTTATCAATTTAAAGGTTGTGGGTTACCAGG
>JAOUQT010032886.1:0-11376 GCA_025769995.1 Xyliphius kryptos
ACCCTTAACCCTCATTGCTCCAGGGTCCTGTTTCAACCCTGTGTTCTGACCCTAACCAAGATGGGATCCTTGTAAGTCGCTTTGGATAAAAGTGTCTGCTAAATAACTAAATGTAATGTAATGTAAAATGTAATTCGGTGCTCTAAATTGCTCCTATATAGTATCAGTGTTAGTGAGTGTGTGCCTAGCAATAGATTGGCACCCTGAAACATTCTACCCTGGATGGGCATGGGGAACCCCCTGTAACACTAATAGAGGTAGTGAAATATAATGAGATGAGCGACAACCAGTCAGTACCATAGATTTTAAAAATAGAGAATTTATTTATCCTTTTACATAGATTAATCTCTTATTAATCATGTTACATTTTGGTGTTTATGACATATACAGTGCTGCTTGAACTAGTTGGGTAGTTTCGATTTTATTGTTTTTGTTTTACCACAATTCTCTTATTTTATCATCACGAGTTTTTGTATATGGAATGTCAGGTTTATGTTCATCGATTCCATTTGCTTGTTTTGAGTTGCAAGCAGACTACATGAAACATGGAATCAGAGCAGCTGCAAAAGTAAATGAACTACAGCTTCGCTTGTAAAGTCAATTAGGTAAAAGACTCAAGTGAAACACGTGAGTACTTAAGTAATCAATTAACCAGACCAGTCAAATAAAACATCATTGGGTAAAGTTTTAGGGTGAACTGGTTAAATCGGAGAGGAAACCAACCAAACCACTGTTGTATCAAGGAATAAAGAACAGATAAACAATGCTGATGGGAAAGGAGACATCAGGAAGAAGGCGGTGACAGCCCATCAGTCTGGGGAAAGTTACAAGACCATCTTCAAAAGATTCCAGCTTCAACCATCTACTGTAAGACAAATCATTAAAAAAGTGAGGGCACTAAGAGTCACCGCAACTCTAGCCAAAAGTGGATGGCAATCAAAATTTACAGCAAGAAGCACCAGAAGAATAATAATGCAGGTAAAAGCCAACCCCAAGACCTCTCTGTCAGCATCTGGGATAAATGTACATGTGTCTACAATCAGATGAAATATCAATAGACATGGCTATATTGGGAGAGTTGCTAGAAGGAAGCCTCTGCTCTCAAAAAAGAACAAAGTTGCGCATTTAAACTTTGCCAGAGAGCAATTGGACAAACAGAGGCTTTCTGGAAATCCATTTTCTGAATGGATAAGTGCAAAATTTCGCCATGTTTGGTGAAAAGTCAGCAATCATTTCCCAGGACTATATTCAAATTCTTGACCAGTATCTCCAGTCAGGGAGTTTGAGTTGAGGCTGGGACAGAATGCAATCATATTATGCAAGAAGACAACAACCCGAAGCATTCCAGCAAAACTACCAAGAAATGGCTTAAAAGAAAAAAGGTTTGCGCTGTGGATTGGCAGAGACAAAGTTCGGACCTAAATCCTATAGAAATGCTGTGGCAAGATCTGAAGCAGACGGTGGATGCCAGATGTCCCTGCAAATTATTTCAACTGGTGAAGTTTTGCAAGGAGCAGTAGACAAAAATCCC
The DNA here is from genome assembly GCA_025769995.1 of Xyliphius kryptos. Taxonomy (NCBI): domain Eukaryota; kingdom Metazoa; phylum Chordata; class Actinopteri; order Siluriformes; family Aspredinidae; genus Xyliphius; species Xyliphius kryptos. The sequence continues at coordinate 1,532 of JAOUQT010032886.1, forward strand.
AAAAGGCAGACGTGATAAACTTGTTTGTGGTTACAGTTGACGTCGTATGAAGTAATGGCTGCAAAAGCTATTAACTATGAATGAATAAAAATATGTATTCAATATATGAGATTATATATTTTTTAATATATAAATGTACACATTTCCTACATTAAACATTAAATTGTAAAGGTCAGTTTTCATTTTGTTGTCCTAATTTAATAGTGAATAGACTCGACCTTCACAGTAAACACTAGACCCACAATTGATCTTTTTGCACTTTATTTGACTCTTTTTATTGAGTAACTGTTCTATTTACAGTGTGTTGATTACAACTGCTGTAGTGTGATTGTGTGAATAGAATACTGTTTCTGTATCTGAAAAATGCAAATTATTTTCTTGTTGATTTATTTGAAACGTAATTGATATATTGTAAACAATATTGAGTATTGGATCATATTTATTTGTATCGAATTGTATCAAGAGGAATTTTTAAGTTTTGAAAATTATTGAATCATTGGCTTGAAAAATCTATCTGTATTTCTTAATGCTCTGAAGTAAACATTTAAAATTATGTCCCTACACTTTCACATCAACTCAAATTGCAATATTATGAAAGACGTCAGTACAGGGTGTAATCCTCTTATTTTTTTCAGCCTGTATGAACCTGGAGCTGTAGAGTAATATTTGGCTCAGACATGAAAACAAGGTCTTTTATCCATGGAATTTGTCGATTGGCTGACTAAAACCGGCCATGTTGTTTGTGTTCCAGTTTTGTATTATAATATGAAAGTTCTTTGTTGCCCTCTACAGGTGATGGAGTTTTACTGCGAGTCATGTGAAACAGCCATGTGCTTGGACTGCACAGAGGGGGAACACAGAGAACATGTCACTGTCCCACTAAGAGATGTTCTGGAACAGCACAAAGAAGCACTAAAGAATCAATTGGATGCAATTCGAAACAGGTAAAACATGACTGTATTTAAATTGGTTACAAATTGAGAGAGTTAAACCAAGAATAAGAAAAACAGTTCCATAGTTCCATACATTTGGATATAGCCATTTAGAAGACTTTTATGACTTATAAATGAGAGACTTATAAATGAGAGAGCTACATTTTGAAAAAAAATAGTAATGACCATGAAAAATTTCTTAATTCATTTTTTAGGTAAATTATATATGGCAAATTGTTTGATCTGATGAGTATTTTTAAATCTTATCAGATTATCTGTTTGCATGATGGGGCAGCATGGTGGCTTAGTGATTAGCACGTTTGCCTCGGCCTCCGGTTCCAATCCCAATCTGGGTGGAGTTGTTCGTGTCTGCATGGATTTCCTCCGGGTTCTCTGGTTTTCTCCCACATTCCAAAAACATGGATTCAAGGTACATTGACTGCTCTAAATTGCCCCATATAGTCTGTGTGAGTGAGTGAATGTGTGTGGGTTGGTGTATCTGCCCAGCGCCCGAAACTTTCTTCCCTGGATGGGCATGGGGAACCCCCCTTCCACCCAACGACCCTAGTGTAGGATTAAGCAGAGGATTGAATGAATGAATGAATGAATGTTTTATTGTGATGGTTGAACATGTTATTCTAAACAGGTTTATCTTTTATATTTTATTGTGCTAAAATTTCAATATATATATATATATATATATGCCAGATTCCAAAAGATCTGGTAAAGAACTGTAAAAAAAAAAATCCTAATATTTTAGTCACAATTTTTTATTTTTTTTTATGACAGCATGTGTAAAACAATAAACAACATGATGATATAGGGAAATGCATCAAAGTAATCAATCTGTTTATGCCAATATTATGTTGATATGTCTGACAATATAGATATTTTTCAAACTACTGTGTGTGTCTCTTTGGGAGTGAGAATAATGGATAATAAATCTGAATTTATTCATGGAATAACCTAGGTAGGACATTTTGGAGACAAGTTTAGAGTTTTAAATGGTTTGAGAAAAGGATGGATGGGGAGGAAATGCAGGTTGTTGTGGTGACAGAGGAGTAAATTCAGGACAGGTGAGTACAGGTGAGGACAAAACAAAGGGAACCGACATGCGTAACATAAAACAATCATGGACAGGGCCGAATGGAAACAGAGAGCATATAAAACAAAAGTCCCTGTCACATGACAAAAAGGGAACCAATAAACAGAACAGTTAATTAACTAAATGGGATGAAACCGAGGAACAAAACAAGTTAATTAACTGAGAATAATAAAACAGGTAAGGAGTGCTGAGAGCTCCTGACATATCCCCCCCCCCCCCTTTTTTAAAGCGTTTGACGCAGAAGGTCGCAATGAAAAGCAGGAAGCAGACAAGAAGCAGATAACCACCTCTTTGGCGGGCAACGAAGCGGGCGGCACAGAGTTCTCCGCCCCTTGGGCAGGCGACAAGGCGAGTGGCACAGAGTTCTCCGCCCCTTGGGCGGGTGACAAGGCGGGCGGCACAGAGTTCTGACACTTGAAGGAGGACGGCCTCCATGGTGCAGTCTGTGAACTGGCTGGCCTCCACCTGACACTCTTGGCGCAGGACGGCCTCCAGGGTGCAGTCTGTGGGCTGGCCAGCCTCCGCCTGACACTTAATGTCCATGGGGACGACCCCTTTTGGAGAGCAAGAGGAGCTCTCCTGCTCTCTGCACCCCTTGCCTTTTACCCCCTCTTCTCTGTCCTGCACAAAATAAAAACGGGGCCGGGTTGCAAACGGAGCTAAGGGCGCGAACGGGGGCACGAACAGAGCTAGGGGCACGAATGGGTCATGAACGGAGCTAGGGCCGCGAATGGGGTCTCGCACACTGCCGCGGAATCAAATGGTTCATGAATCAACTCGTGTGTGTGAATCGATTCAGGAACGACTCGCGCACGCGAATCGATTTACCAACCGAACCTGGCACACCAATCAGTCTGTGAAGTAAGTCGGGGGGTGGGCGCTGAACAGAGAGGACCCCACAGCAGATACCCGGAGCATACCCGGGTATACCCGCTTACCACATGAGGAGCGCCTGCGCCGGGCCGCAGGGTAGGTTGCGGCCACTTTAACTAAAAATTAACCACTTCGAATTAAGGAGAGTGAAACAAGGGAGGATGTGATCGCTGAGAAAATATTCAAGCATTTCATCCTTGGAATAACATTCCTCATAGCCCGCTGAATCCCCCTCAAAGTGCTCAACAACCACCTCATTCCACCACCATGGGGCCGCCATACTAGCGACTCAAAAACAACAAAAAAGAAAAAGACTTGCTCACCTGGCAAAACTGGCTCCAATATGTGTGGTCCATGATTCTGTCACGGCTGCGTGCCGAAACCCCAAGGAGCGCTCACCCCCACCGAGCAGAGAAGAGCCAGGTCGCCAGGAAGACGAAAATGCCATTTAATATGAGAACAGCCAAAAACTTGGAAGTACAAAACAAAGGAAGCCGACACGCGTAACATAAAACAATCAAGAACAGTGACGAACGGAAACAGAGAGTATATAAAACAAAAGTCCCTGTCACATGACAAAAAGGAAACCAATAAAGAAACAGAATGGTTACAGGTTGAAACTGAGGAACAAAACAGTTCACTGAGAATAATAAACAAAACAGGTAAGGAGCGCCAAGCGATCCTGACATATAGTAGTATAATTGTCATTTATTTTTCTTCATCCAATTATCTTTTTACTTGCATGAAGGTAAACAATTACAGTTTTTTTTATTTCTCACCAATTTCTGACCATTTATCTACAACTTTATGGTACAAAATTAAACTCTTTGAATTAAATTGCACTTTCCTCAGGCTGCCTCAGCTGACAGCTGCTATTGAGCTTGTGAATGAGATTTCCAGGCAGCTAATGGAGCGGAAGAATGAAGCAGTGAATGAGATCAGCTGCACGTTTGAGGAATTGGAGCGAGCACTTCACCAACGCAAGGCTGCTCTCATTGCTGACCTTGACAATATCTGCAGCTCCAAGCAAAAGGTAAGTCACTGATAAGTACATTTACAAACATTCTAAACTAATAGTGATTTAGCTCCTTTATCCAGTTTACCTGATTAAATGTATGTAAACCAATTTAAGAAATAGAACTTTAGAACTTAAGACACTAAAATCTGGAAATTGAAATGCAATGAGACAACACAATTTGTCAATCAGTTGCAATGGGGGGGTATTGGGAACGTTTTAGGCACTGGGCAAATACACCCAGGACACCTCTCTATCGCTGGACACACAGTGACACACCCACTCACTCACACAGATTATATGGGACAATTTAGAGCAGTCAATTTTCCCTGAATTTAGGTTTATGGAATTTGAGGAGAACCCAGGGGAAATACACACAGACACGGGGAAAATATGGATACAAACCGGAAATCCCAAGCGCTGAGAGGCGAACGTGCTAACCACTAAGCCACTATGTTGCCCTTCTCAATTACTTTTTTTTTTTTTTCTCAACTTCCTATTTTTTAGAAAGAAACTTTGGGCGGACCAAGGCTCAAAGGGGGACTCATCCTCCTTAAACGGCCAGCCGGCATCACAGTGTAGGACTGCCATGTACAGATTGTGTATAGATCAGTTCATAGACAAGGACACGGGGACTCCTCAAAACGACACTTCAGAAAAACAGACAAGAAACACAGTTAGAGCTAATTGAGCACCATAATTATGTAATTAATCTAGTAAGATTGACACACAGTGCAGCATGCAACCCCGGCAGAACTGACTAGGGCAGCAAAACTAAAAGAGGCAGATACTGCAGACTCTACCAAGTCGAGAGGGCCCCCCGAAATAGCATAATTTCAGCCCCACACCCTCTACTAATAATGAGCAGGGTGAAATGACAGCAGAGACAATCCTAGATCACCAACCCAACACTATCTACAGTGAATTAATTAAACACAAACATAAACAGATCTGTTTTCAATCTATTTTGAAAGATTGATAGTGATTCAGAATCACAAACAGTAACTGGAAGTCTATTATTTGAACTTGAACTTAAACTTGAATTTATTACAGTGTTGGGGAGCCATGTGAGAGAACGCTTAACTTATTACAACTACTATAAAGCATAATGAATACTTCCTAAAGCTTCATAAATGTGTTAATAATGCATTATTAACGAAAGATAAAACTATTGCACTAAAGTGTTACCGTAATGATTTGTTATAGAGTAATTTATTTAATCATTTGCTGTTTTTTATTCACTTACATTTACATTTAGTTATTTAGCAGATGCTTTTTATCCAAAGCGACTTACAACTTGCTTGGTTAGGTTCAGAAAACAGGGTTGATACAGCACCCTGGAGCAATGAGGGTGTCTTGCTCAAGAACCCACAATGTAAACCACTGGACCTGGGATTTGAACCTACAACCTTCTTATTGATAGCCCAACACCCAATACACGGAGCTACCACTCCCTCACTTAATTGAATTTAACTGATGTTTTTTTTCTTTTGCTATGCTACACTGAACAACACTAAACTATAGTCAAATAAATATTTAATGAATATTTCAATTTTCAATTTCAATCCATGCTGCTGTTATAACCTTTCTGTACTGTGTATGTAATATATATTTTTTTCTCCTTGTCGTTGTGATCTGGGTAAACAGGTGCTGCAGTCCCAGCTATCATCTCTGCAGCAGGCTAAAGAGCACATTGAGAGCAGCTGCAGCTTTACAGAGCAGGCCCTTAGTCATGGGGGTGCTGCTGAAGTGCTGCTCGTACAGAAGCAGATGGGGGAGCGGGCAGGTGCACTGGCACGCCATGCCTTCCCAGAGCGGCCACATGAGAATGGGCACCTGCAGTGCCGATTGGAAACGGAGGGGCTGCGACGCTCCATCCAAAACCTGGGTGTCTTGATCACTACAAGTGCAGTTGGCCACACCAGTGTGGCCACTGGTGAAGGATTGAGACATGCTGTCATTGGTCAGCACAGTACCGTTACTGTAACTACCAAAGACAAAGACGGAGAACTTGTGCGGACTGGTAATGCCCTTCTGAAGGCGCAGATTACTTTACCAGATGGAGGTCGCACAGCTGATGTGGAGGTAGTGGACAATAAGAATGGTACTTATGAAGTAGGCTATACGCTAAGGAGCGAGGGAGAATTTTCTTTTGCTTTAATGCTGTACGGCCAACCTGTGAGAGGAAGTCCATTTCGACTGCGTGCTGTGAAGCCCAGTGATGTACCTCAGTCTCCAGAAGATGTGAAAAGAAGGGTTAAATCTCCCAGTGGAAGTGGAGGTCACATCAGGCAAAAAGCTGTCCGTAGGCCCTCCAGCATGTACAGCACCACCAAGAAAAAGGAGAATCCAATTGAAGATGAACTTATCTACAGAGTAGGTGAGCTTGCAATGTACCACAGGAAAAGATACTGTGAATTTCTTAAAGTGTGTTTCTGGACTGACCAGACTATTTAAAAAATAAATATATATGCACACACAGTTGTACAAAACCCATATATACCCATGCACTCCATTCCATAAAACATACAGTATATACACTCTAGACATCTATCCATTCAAACAAAATACATTTGTGCAGCAGTGCAAGGACTATTTTGACCAATGTTTATTGTTACAGGCATTAAAAGTTTAGTGTTTTACAATTTTATGTTTGGACAAATTCATTTTGTTCAGACATGAATGTGTCCTGTTTCTATAAATAAGCCCTAAAACTAAAACTATATAGGCTAAAACAATATTTTATAAACGATAAAGGCTTATACTGTAGGAAACATGTTCGAGCTAAAGATTTACGCTGATGTCTATTCATGCATGATGTTACATTTATTAATTACTACAGAGAGTGCAAAAATATTCCCATTTGGTAACACTTTACAAAAATCTGATATTTATTGTGCATCATTTACACAATTATAAAGCTTTACAGAATACTCTATAATGTTTATATAATTAATTTATAATACTTTTGTTAATAACCATATTTATAAAGGGATATTAGCACATGCCATAAAGGTTTTATAACACGGTGACATAATGCATTATTAATTATATATTTCAACTGTTCATTGACTTATTGTAGAGATAAGTGGCATAAAGTCTTGTAAATCTTATGTTTTTATGATTGCATTTCCTAAAAATGTGCTCATAACTGTTTATAAACATTTATAAGTAAGCTCTCCATAAAGGCATAGTGTTGTCATTGATTACCTTTTTAAAAGAGATTGCATACATAGTAGTACACTTGCCCATCCACCCATACCATTCTACCCATGTAGTGCCATCAAAAACAACAAAATTACACTACGGGAAAGAGGAAAAAATACAACAAATACAATCAAAGATAGTTACTTAAGTACATATTTGACTCTTCACTTGTATGTAATGTCCTGGATTTTATGTATATGATTAAGTCTCGCCAACACTCATCAAACAATGTAGGGTTTTTTTTTTCTTTAATTAAAGAGGATCCTTTTAAATGGAATGTAGGACAGCTCTTTAAGTCACAAAGATTAGGTGGTTCAGGAGATTTCCATTTAATGGTGATGCATTTTTTGGCAGCAATAAGTGCCAACTTAATAAATCTAAGATTCACCCCGACTTGTTCCTGTAATGCAGATTTAGATTTTCATCGCCTAACAATGAAAATCTAGGAAGCACAGGTTTATCCAATGTATCAATTTCAGATAAAGCATTTAAAACTGCCCTCCAATAATCCTCCAGATCAAGACAAGACCACAACACGTTGTAATAAAGTTCCCAACCCCAGTTTACATCTGTGACAAAAGTTTGAGCAGTCACTATTCATACAGTGTAGCCTTTCAGGTGTTTAATATGTCTGATGAATGATATTCTCCTTTAATAGTCAGCACGAGTTAATTCAGTTTAATATTTGCACATTCTTGCATATTTTTTGCCACACTGTATCTTTAATTATACACTCCAGATTTCATTCCCATTTTAATATGACTATATATGTAGAGTTTTAGGAGTTCTGAAAACTTTCCATAAACATAGGAGACAAAACCCTTAGAATCCTGTTTGTTTAATATCTCGTTCAAAGAAAGACATAAGAGATGTAGCAAACGGTTACCAAGCTGTGCAGTAGTATAGTGTCTTACCTGTAAATACTTAGTGTTTGGTGGGAAGGAAATATTTTTTCTGCAACTGTTGAAATGACATGAACATTACATTCATACAAAGTAACTAAAGGTATTCATATTCATATTATAAAGCACTGTCACTTTGTGTTATAAAGCCTTATGTCAAATTGTTAACAATTTATGACTATGATTATATACTTCTGTATATTAACAAAGGCCTATGATAAATGTTATGAATCATTTATAACACTTTATGAATGCTCTTATAATGCATTGTGAATATCAGTTTCATTCAGTGCTCCACTAACCAACTCAAGTATAATTCAAAACAAACAGTCCAATTTTTCATCACCAAATCTGCAGTTCTTTGCATGCTGGACCTTTATAAACACTAATACATTACATGCATTTTCTTTATATATCACAGGCACAAGAGGCAGAGAAAAAGGTGAGTTCACTAATCTGCAGGGCATCTCTACATCAGGCAATGGAAGAGTGGTAGTGGCAGACAGCAACAATCAGTGTATACAGGTTGGTTTGCAGAATTTTGGTTTTAAAAAAGCATATATTTTTTCCAGGTTTTGTTAATGGCAAAGCAAATATGAGCATGTGTATAAGATAAAGTTATTGTCTGTACATATAAGTTTTTCTGTCATGTTTCACATTTTATTTTAATTTACATCCTACTTGACAAGAGGAGCCTTTACCCTGTGTGTAATGTGTGTTATTATATATAGATTTTAGATCATGCTCTGCTTTATAGTTTCAAGATGAAACCTGAATTAACAAATATTATGGTGTCTATTTACTTACTAAACGTAAGGAGTCACTGGGACCTTTGTTTGTTTGGCTAGGTGTTTACGAATGATGGACAGTTTAAGTTAAGGTTTGGAGTGCGAGGTCGTTCACCAGGGCAGCTTCAGCGACCAACAGGCGTGACTGTAGACTTGAATGGAGACATTATAGTTGCTGATTATGATAATCGCTGGATAAGCATCTTTTCCTCTGAGGGAAAGTTTAAGGTAAGCATATGCACACAGGGTTATTAACTGATTTAGTATCAGTTAAATATTACTTTGTCATCGGTATAGCATTGGGTCATTGCGTGTGTTTTGGGGCGGTCTTGGTTCTGAATTAATTGTTGAAGGCTTGAGTGCGACAGGGCATTCTGCAGTAAGGAGAAGGTTTAAGGTTTTAAACCTATATTAACCGATACAGTTTTATAATTATATCAGCTTAATATATCAGCAAGTGTTATTTGTCAATTTGGGCTGGGGATGGGGTGCTGACAGCAGTCCTGGATAAATAGTATAACTACAGCAGGAATGAAGGACCATTGGTAAAAATCCTCTTAACAGACTTCGGATGACATGGCATTAGTGATGCTGCTGCTCCTTTAGACAAACCCCATAAAATATGGCTGGTGCCACCCTGTCAAAAAAGGTCCTAAGGAGTGGCCCCTGCAGCCCAAATGACCCTAATAGCCTCTGACCTTATTTAAAAAGTGCAGTAGTCATTTTATTCAAATGTAATTTAGAAAAGCCCACACCCAATGATCTCTTTGTTCATGATAAAATTAAAATTACTGATAACCAGCAGCTTAAAGAGTAAAATGCTGTTTACACACTGATGTTTAATATTTCATCAAATTATTATTATTATTATTATTATTATTATTATTATTATTATTATTATTATTATTATTATTGTTACGCTCGGCGTGTCAGAGCCAAACATGAGGCGCGCAGCGGCGCGCTGGAAGGAGCAGGTTGCCAGACGAGGGTGAAATAAGTAGGATACTTTTAATGAGTGTCGCG
>JAOUQT010032893.1:0-11376 GCA_025769995.1 Xyliphius kryptos
ATAGTGACCTTGACATTTAGGAAATTGTGTGTTGTTCTCTAATTTTGATCTCCAGTGTATATATATATATATATATTCATTGATTCATTCATCATCTTCTGCGTAATCATTTACTAGGGTCACAGGGGAGGGGGTTCCCCATGCCCATCCAGAGGAGAACGTGTCGGGCGCTGGGCAAATACACCCCAGGACAGGGTGCCAATCCATCGCTGGGCACAGACTCACACACTATAAGGGCAATTTAGAGCACAGTGTGTGTATATATAATATACATCCTATATTTCATGCATAGTTGATTTTTCTCACTTACTGTCCCCTTTGCTGCTGTAACTATGCAAATTTCCCCATGGTGGGCCCAATACAAGCTTATCTTATCGTAAGTAGAACAAGACACATTGCCAATAAGTAAGAAAATGTACACAAAGTGAAAAGTTTGCACTGTAAATACTATAAGACTAAAAAAAACTAACACCAAACTTTTGAAGATTCGTTTTTAAATCATTAACACATGCTATACTGGGTATAGTAACGGTTGAATGCACAACAAAAATAGGTCTAACTTTGACTTAGGGCTAAACCGATACGATCATAATAACACTACATACTAAAATGAGTGCAGAATGCTAATGCTATACGATAATGACATGCATCTATGTTTTATAACAAAAAAAACTCACTACGTACTGGGTGTTATCAGTGATTCGATGTTAAACAACAAGTTATTCTTTAATCTCGGTTCCTAAAAGATTCAGTACGTAAACAAACCACGGCGTCTGAATTTTCAGCCATATTAAACAACGCGCCAACTTGGCAGTTAAGTCTCGCGAGATTTCTGTGGCTTCGCTTGTGTTCATTGGCTGCTTGCTGGGCATTTAAACAACAGAGCAGGCGCGAGTTTTCAGGATCCATCAGCTGGTAGCAAACAGCAGCGCGGCGTAGAGCCTTTTAAACACTTATTCCAGCGTTTAAATAAGGGTTTGGGTGAGTGTTGGGCTTTAGTTTGAGTTGGCAAACCTGAAACCTGATTTGCGTTTTTTTTTAGACACAGTTTGTTTCATTGTTTAGACGTGCAAGGTAAACTTAACCTGATAACACAATGCAGTGTAAATTGATATGAATGTGTTATTTACAGTTTATTTATTGTATGTTAAATGTATTGCGTTTTCTAAAATAAGCCTTAAATTGTTGCAGGTATGAATAATTATTAAAATAAATGGCCTGTGTCCAGATGCACAGTTTGACTGTTGGCTAAATGGATGGTAAATACATGAATCTTTAGAACAGAACTGTACACAAGCTATTGGTTTTAAATGGCCAACTTCCAGTGTACTGATTGTAAATGCAAAATAAATATGATGTAAGGCTTATATTTGTGAAACGTAATGAAAATATAGCATTGTTTGGCTTAATTCCGTGCAAAATTACATTTAATGGACAGAGGAGCAACATCCCCATTTGTACACAAATCTGAAACTTTTATAGAAATTTAGTTCTATTTACTGTAATAAATAACTTTATTGAATGAAATGGTAGTGGTTATCACATTCACCTTTCCACTCTTGGGATTCCTGGTTCGAATCCCAATCTGGGTGGAGTTTCTGTTCTCCCAGTGTTTGTGTGGGTTCCTCTGAGCTCTCTGGTTTCCTCCCACAGGTCAAAAACATCTATTTAAAATAAATTGAATGCTTTAATATGTGCCATACACAGTAGTGTGTGAGTAAGTGTGCCGAGTGATAGATTGGCGACCTGTCCTGGGTGTATTTGCCCAGTGTCTGACACGTTCTCCCTGGGATGGGCATCGGGACCCCCCACGAACCTAGTAGAGGACTCAGCAGAAGATGAACAAATGAATAACTGATACTCCCATGTCTGAAAGAACGAAGTGTAGTTATACACAGATGTCCTTCATTATTTATGCAATTTATGTGAGTTGTAATGTAATAAACATTTTTATTTTTAACTCCTATAGGCTCAAATGGAAGGAAAAAGTTTTCTGAAGTCGCCCGCCTGGATGCTGAGGATGTGTGTTTTTGCCACTCTCTGTGGCAGGACCGACGCCTTCTTTGAATGGATAAAGAAAGCAGCCCCAGTTCCTGCCTCAGCTCCCCCAGCTGTTTCAGATTCCACAGCTGGCTTACAAAGTGATGCCCCTTCATTTGAAATTAGTGTTGCAGATGAGAAGATTTTGGCTGAAGCCAAAATCATGGATCTGAGTCCTCTCGACAGCTGTCATTTCAGGGTTAGTGCAGAAGTAATTGAATGGATCCAGTAATGGCTCAGTGCAAATATGATCCAAGAAAATCAAATTAAAAAGCAGCACGTTAGAGCCTTCCTGCTGTTCAGCACATATTAACATCACTACAGTATTTCTCTTCCTTTTACGCCTACATTCTGTTCCATAGATGAGTAGATAAGTTTATAGCTTGCATTTTACTATTAAATGCATGCTTTAACTTATTATGAAATAAACAACGGTTGCTGAATTTGATCATGTAAATATTATTTATTTTATATAATGTCATTATATAATATTTTTTTGAAAAATATTTTTCCTGCCCACTTCCAGGTGGTCCGTCAGCTCAAGGCTGCCTGTGGTGGGCTTACAGAAGAAGAACTCGCCAAATTGGGTGTAGCCTTGTTCAATTGCCAGTCAGAAGTTGAGGGTCGTAAGACTTACCCTTGCACCGAAGACATGGTATAGTTTCTTCATTTTATGATAAAAATGTATTGTTGATCTAATTGTTGGTAGTTAAAGATAAAATGTTTTAAAAACAAACTACATCAGATCAGTTAAAACTACAGAATGTAATTCAGAAACCTCTTTGGTAGATCTATCTGATTGGAACACAAAATTGTATGAAAACAAATTCAGCATGCACCCCTTAAGATCTCAATTAAGAAAATATTTCAGTTAAAAATGTTTAGTAGATCGTGGAATGCAAAATGTAAATCAAAATGATCTCCTGGAGTTCTGGATTTGGAATCATACTCCAAATCAAATTGGAAACTCAAATGACAGGCTAATCCAACTTCAGTGGAAAGTCCTCAAGACAAGTTTAAATTAGGCTCAGTAGTGTGTGGCCTCCACGTGCCTGTATGACCTCCCTACAATGCCTGAGCATGCTCCTAATGAGGCGGTGGATGTTCTCACCTATGGCCCCTTTCATGTCTCCTGGTATCTACTCCATGCTCTGGACACTGTGCTGACAGACAGAAAACCTTCTTACCACAGCATGGAAACTCCACCCAGATTGAGATTCGAACCAGGAATCCCCAGTGCTGAGAGGCGGACATGCTAACCACTAAGCCACCAACACCCAATTATTTGTATTCATTTTTATTGTTGGGTATCTTATATTCGCACTTGAAGGTCGATTTTTAATTTGACCTTTTCATCCAGTTTACCAAAAGGTCAGTAGGGTTCAATTCTGTAAACTGTGCAGGCCTAGCATTTTATGTACTATTTTAACATCCTTCACTGGATTCAAAATGTATAAATGTAAATCGTAACCTTGAATATTGATGATCTAAAACTGTCAAACTTTATCACACTGAACTTCACGTGTCTTCATAATTACAGTGTATAACTGTTTTCTTGTTTTTGCAGTCTATTAAGGAGTGCACAGCGGATATGGATTCAGACACGTGGAACGCGTATCACATTGTCAGTAACAGAGCACGTGCCGTGTGTTATGCTACACGTCAGCAGCAGTTTCGCCGCCAAGCAGAGCTCACAGTCAATTCTCTGATCTCCACTGCAACAAATCAGCTTGATGCTATGAAGGACCTGAAGGTGTGTTCTCTAACTTATTAAAAATTTGAATTTGAAAAATTCTATTCGAAGTCTGAAAGTTTTTACCTTTGGATTTAAATCTGATGATAAAGTATGAAAAGCTTGGCTTGAGAAGTATATTGATATGTTACCAAAAAAAGTATATAGTTATTTAAATTATGTACTAGAAGTGGTTGCATCTTCTCATTCTTCTAATTCATTAGAATTCAAGGTAAAATGCTTGATAACATATACTTTATATTTTTAGTAAAGGACACACCTCATATTAGTAATCAACATAAAATGCAGTTACATATCAACAAAAACTCCACAGAGTTAGGCTTTAATGGTGACTTAACTTCATTGCAACCTCTTTGTGTATTTAGGAGGGTCAGCGTGAGCTTCGAGAAATGACTGCCGCCTCTCTGGACAAGCTGTTGGAGGGTCACAGTGCGCTACAGCTTAAGCAGGGAGCACTAAAGGAGGGTCAAGAACAGCTGGATGCCTCAATTAATGCCAATCTGCACAGGCTGGCACAAGAGAAGGCTTTGATCAGCACCGGGCAGCTGCTGGTGGCGCAGCTTATACAGGGAATTACACAGAGAATAGGTCAGTCTGAGAATGTATGGGATGTCACTACTCATTTTAAAAATTTTCTCCCCAGCTAAAAAGTGTGGGCTCGATTGGATAATTCTGTGATGGTACACCGTTTACAGATTGCTGACAAGTTTTAATCCAAACAGCTGCTTTAGATAAAACAACTGTGGCTGACTAAGCAATTATAATAGTAATTATGTTCCACAAAGCAAAGAATATGCTTATTTTGTGACCACGTGTTTGCTTAGACAACCATGTCTTGATTTGTATTTGTTGGCATACTTGTAGAGTTCTCACGTGTGCTACTTAAAGATTCCACTAGAGGGCACACCAAGAACACATCTTGTTCTTCTTTCTGCGTTTTACCCTTTATTATGTACTTGGCAATTCATTTTACTGATGATTATTATTGGAAATACTGATGTCCATCGCAATGCGGACTCACAAACCCATTATGGTAGTTCATGTACTTTTATATTAAGGTATCTTTTTTTTAAAAACAAAAAAAAAAACGTATATCTATAGATTATATGAGAGATAACAAATGTACAGCTGCTCCCAAAATATCGGTCACATTCAATCTATAGCCATGAACCAGTATATTTAAAAAGTGTCATTTAAAATGGTAACCATACAAACATTTGACTGTCACTCAGAAAAGTGTCTTGTGAATGGATGAGATTTATTGTTTGTTTTTCAATATTCTGAAAGTTGCCAAAGAAACTGGGTAAAATGTACAAATGTGGGATTTATAAAAATAAATTTCTTAAGTTTCAAATGTATAAAGCCATGGCTGGTGCAAATGACAAACCTAAAGTCTATTAATCTAAGTTTATAAATCTGTATTACAGTATTCGGTTTAGTCTGATAATATGAAATTATAAAGTACAGTTAGCCAACACTGCGGCTTAGTGGTTTGCATCTTTGCCTCTCTGCGCTGGGTATTTCTGGGTCAAATCCCTATCTGAGTCAAGTTTACATGTCCACGTGCGTTTCCTCCTAGTTCTCTGGTTTCCTCCCACAGGCCAAAAACAAGGATTCCAGGTAAATTGAATGTTCTAAATTGCCACATACAGTGTGTGAGTGAGTGTGTCCAGCGATAGATTGTCATCCTGTTCTGGGTGTATCTGCCCGGTGCATGAGACATTCTCCCCTGGATGGTCATACGGAAGCCCCCTGCGACCCTCATAAAGCTTTAAGTGGAAGAAGATGAATGGCTGAACGAAAAGTACAGCTAAGATTAACATTGTACATACTGTTTACCATATACAGAGAATGTCAGTGCGCAGTTAAAAGGTCAAGGTACAGATGTGCAAGAAGGTCATCAGGCCATTTTAGAAGACTTGGCTGAGGTTCGAGGACGGGCTCAAGAAATCTACACCAAAATGGGTAACCCCTTAACTGCTCAATGCTTTAAAATCCTTTTTCATTAATATGCAATACGTAATCCCACTTTCTATTGTTTATTGGTAAAATAGCAATCCAATTTGTAATTTTGAACTCCTCATGATATGTAGCTAAAAATACAGAGAGTTAGAGTCTGAGTCATGCTTACTTTCTCATTTCAGAGCTTAATCTGAATGGAGTGCTGCAGCAGCAGAACTCAACAGCACACTTCTATATGGAGCTCATGAGAAAGCTAGAGCGCATGAACAGCACACTGGGCTATATGCTGGAGTACCTGGACAGCATGCAGAATCGGTTGGAGGACAGGCTACACATGATCCAAGGCTACTTGGGATGGGCTGGTACCAAACAGCTGCCATTTAAAACTTCTGAACCCTTATACATGTGTAGAATAGTACCATATTATAGTGGTTATGTAGAATATTTTGCTTTTGAATACAGCAAACTAAATTGCATCAGTACAGCCAGTTAGCAATAAGTCAAATATGGACTTGCAAGTAAACTTTCCTGAAAATACTTAGTTATGAAGCCAAAATTTTTATCTTTAGCCTAATGTGGCTAAATTACCTTGTTTATACACATTTGTATCTCGTTTCCAGATTTTAAATGTTGTGGCAACTTATTTATGAAAATTATGAGTCATTTTACAGTTTATTTTTAATATACAGCCTTTATAAGAAGGAAGTGTTTCATCATTATTTCTTTTTGTTTAAGTATTGATGCAAAGCATACTATCTAAACCAGGCCTGGGCATTTCATGACCCTGGGGTCACATCAGGTCCTATCAACTACTTCCCTGTCTGTTTCACCTGAGGTCAATAAAAAATAAATGAAGTACACCATTTACATTAGATTTTTATTGCACACAGATAAAAAAAACACGTCTGCTTTAATGAGCACTATATGCCATGCACACTGCCGAACTGAATTGCATTTATTTTGAATTAAGTTCAGTTCCCCAGAACCACCCCTGTTTATGTGGCCCAGCTCTGATTACACTTGCTTTACTCATATGAATTCCCTACAGTTCAGTTTAAAAGTCGTATTGCTTTAATCTGGTTTGAACTTGTGCCTTTTTGTCATCATTTTAATATATTACTAAGTTTTAAATTGTAACATATTGCGTGGGTTTAATATTTGAACCTGTGGCCAGGCTGCATGGGTGAATTCAGATTAATTTTTTTTTTTTCTTTTCCCCCCACTCTCTTACATTAGGTCTAAGTCTGCGTGCTGTGTGGACATGTGTGATGCACGCTGGCTATTTCCTGCTTTCTGCGGTGCTATTGTCATTTTTGCAGTTCCCTACCTTTTCACGTATCTCTCTTCTCATTACGGTGCCAATCAACGCTATTGCTGAGGTCAATCAGCAGTCAGCTTTGGACCTGGTCACACTCTCTCTACTCCTCTTTGCTTTAACACTGGGTAAGTTTAACTGCAGCTGTGTGCTTGAATATACTGATGCAGCATTTGTAGTTAATAACGTGACTGGTTCACAGGCCGGTGGTTTTTACTAAAGCTGGTGTGGGCTTTGTCTAAACTGAAGGGAAAGAGGTGCAGTGTAGGCAGATCGGCTGCTTTGCTGGCACCTTCCAGTCTGAGGACCCCTGAAAAATCCCCAATTGCTAAAAGCTGCCAAGCAGCTTCAACACCTGTAGAGTAAGTATCTTAAGGGACTATATCCTTTTTTTTTTTATACTTTAGATCAATAATTGAGTTTCATTTAGACTTTTTCTCTTTGTGTTCAGACATGAACTAGATTGTGATTTGGAGCCAGAGGTATTTGGACCTGACAGTTTCATGACCGGTCAGTCACTGCACTGGCTGGTAAAAAGCCATTACTCGTGTATCATCAAACCAAAATTATGTGGGCATCTATTATGCTAAAATATTTTGGAGTAGCACACTTTCAGCTTCGTAACAACAATTGTTTGTGTCCTTGTGCACTGAGAGGCAATGTAAAAATAACTTGCCACCTGAAGTACAATGTGTTTAGTACCATACAAGTCAAATTATCCTTTGATTAGATGAACATGCATTTAAAGATATTGTCAGGTGTCCACATATTTTTGGTGGATCTGAACCTGCAGACACAAACCTACTGCTATTAAGAATTGACATGGGTTTAAGCTTAATTACTCTGCATGATCTAGGAGACCCCTGCATGGTCGCTTTGTCGCCGTCTCAGCCGCCCAAGCGTGGACGTGTGTCACTGGGCACCCCCAGTCACTCAACCCCCCGACTAAAAAATCGACTCAGCCATGGAGGAGTGAGTACAGCAGAAGAGTTTAATAAGCTGATGATGATTTTGGTTTAAAACTAAAATAACATTTTGTAAACCTTCAAAGACTCATAATTTTCCACAAATAACACTTTCAGTTTAAATCCCCTTAATCGAACCACATCACTTTGTCACACAGTGCTTCAGACAACTAATTAATCATTTCTCGGTTTGGTGGTATGTTTGCAGGCTGTAAATGTATATAATTCAAATGCAAGCAATGTGACTGTGCCTTTTTGCCCCCCTTTCTCTATAAATGTTAATGCATGAAATGCAAATTAATGAAGCAATGTGTATGTTCATCTTCCAAATGTGTTGCCATTGTTTTAGCAAATTGGCTTCTATTTTTACACAAACCACAGATACGATGTTGCCACCTGTATTGCTAGTGTAACGGAGGAACAGGAACAAGGGCTAAATAAACTACTGATGTCTCAGCCTACTGTCTCTAGAAATCTATAAAGTTAAACATGAACATTTCATGCAAAAAAATAAACCTGGTTAATTGAGGACATTTTGTATATGACAATAAAACCACATTTAACTAAATTACAGTATTTCTGATTTAGATTGTTCTTGAGACTGTTCCTCAGAGGAACCTGGGTGGTGTACTTGATGTGGTGAACCATTCCCGTAACTCCAGCCCTAATCAGTCAGTCACAAGTAACAGGTATACATTTTAATCACTATATGATTTAAAAGTAATTAAATACAGTCAACTGGATGATGTTTTCTTCTATATATTGGTTGCAGTTCAGCATGAATTAAATTGATGTCATTGAAATACAAGGCACTATTAGTGACCATTATGCCAGTTAACTGATGTCTTGGAAAATCTGTGTTTTTTAACTCCTTGCTACTGAGAATTTTGGTGTATATTGATGTTTTATAACCAACCAACTAGTTAACCCCCCCCCCTTCTTTATTTTAGTTCCTTATCAGGACGTCCCTTGTGTAGTGGCATCACCAGATTGGGACAGCCATGTAAGAAGCGGGCAGTCCTTGGTCTGAACTTCTGCAGGGTGCATGAGGGGGGGCACAACTCCTACAATCAGCTGTAACGATGAGCTGCACTATATGGCTGTAGTGTAAATCTTGGAATTATTTTACCTTTTGTTTTGAACTTATAGATGTAAATGTTGTATTTATAATAAAACATTTTATATAAATGTTTGTTTTACATTTTGTAATATTATAATCCTACATCAAAGGATTACATTTGCATACGTTGAGGCTCATAAATTCAATTTATTTTGCAGTAACTACAATTACTGCACTTTGGTGGCGAGACACCAACAAGATCCACCCGATAAGTTCTACATGGTCAACATGTTTTAGTGTATGTTGCTTATAAATGTGTATTTCTCTTTCAACTATTTAGCTGATTTAATCTGAAAGAAGCATAAAGCAGTAATCACTATGAGGTATAGAGTATGTGGAAGTAAATTTTTCATACTTTTAAAAAAAAATATTTAGGCTTTGGAAAGCTTGTGTTAAAATGTATTATTAATACAAGGTTCTTGCAAGTACAGTTTTTATTTATTTTTTCCTTCAATCGCCACTTGGTAATAAAATTTTAATTTAAGATGCAATGTGTTCATCAAAGTCCATGCATCTAACACATTACAGTGCAGTTCATCTTCATTTGTTAACGTGCTATAGTGGTACTGCAACTGACAAGGTGTGGGAAGGGATTGTGCCCTTAAGAAAATTTTTATTGTAGTAGTTTTGTTATTTAAAAGTACATAAGTTTACATAACCTGACCAAAAATGTTTGATCGAACCAGCAAGAAGAGAAGCAAGGTGGTTACTGTAATCTGGCATTTCACATTCATATCTCACATCAGTTTTTGTGTTCTCTTTGGGGAGAAAATTGTTGCCCACCTCTTCCAACATGAATCCAAACATGTCCTTCTTTTAATGCAAAGTTAACTTGTAGACACCAGATGAACAGACCATATAGCATAATCTATTTGAGCTTATTATTTATTTATTCATTAGCCTTAAAAAGGACTGTAGCCTATTATGGGATCTACCCAAAACAAACACACACATCTAAAATTCTGAATCCATTACAAGCATTATTCTGGAATGTGAAAGGGAATTCTGGCAGGAACCCTATGCAGACAGAAGAACATACAAACTCCACAAAAAAGGCCTTTTGACTGGTTCTGTATACTTGGAAAATTATAAGTGAAAGAAGCCGTTTACAGTAGATTATACATTGTTTCTTAATAGCTATTAATAAGTCTACAAAGTTCTACAAATTAATAGATCTATATTAATAGAGCTTTATTAGATTAAATCATACTATTAACTCTGTAGCGCTCCTGCTGTTCAAACAAGCAATAGTGTGACGAGTAAGGTAAATCTTATAAAAGTAACGAATCAATGTTGTCCAAAATAAGAGTTATCATCCTTAATTACAAATACACGTTACAGTACCCTCCACACTTTCAGACAGTTTCTTATTTATATCGTGTGGTAACACTAAAGGGAGGGACTGCGCGGATGATGTGGGATGTGATTGGTTAATAATTCAGTCAATCGAACGTGTCGGTGCTTGAGGAAGTGTTATTGTGCGTGTTTGGAGTAATGGGAGATGGAGTGAGAAATCTACGCTTTGCTGAAGGACTGACTTAACATGCGAAGTTAAATAAAGCAGGTACGTTTTTCGGACGCGTTTAGTTCTGCTTAAAGCACAGTGTGAGGTTTAATACATTAAACCAGCTGAAGTAACGCAGACGCTAGCTTGCTAAGAGCAAACATTTTGATCAGCTGTTCGTTGGAAAATAAAGCCGTCTAAGTCAGCATGTCTTAGAGTATTTATGTACAGACTTCAGTACATAGTATATATCTGTTTTATACATAAGTAATACTAAAGTCTTAAGCTTCAAATCTGAAGGTTACATAAAGTGCTAACAGCTTAATGAATTACAAACATATTTTCTTCACTTAATTCCTCCCTCTTGGTCTTTACTCGCTTTGTTTTGCTTTTAACTCCTATTTTTGGTTCTAGTTACATTTTCCTTTTTGTCCAGTTTATAATCCTTTTTATTTTTTGTTTTTCAGATGTGTTGCCTTTGTTTCTAACCTATGATATATAAATTTACGTTTCTAATATTCTGGTTATTTGTCCTTCAGTGTTTTCTTAGCTGTCTTCCTTTTTCTTCCCTTTGTCTGCCCACCTACCCTTCCTCATCTCATCTCATTATCTATCCATTAGCTTTTGCTTATTCCTCTACTAGGGTCGTGGTGGGGCTTCCCATGCCCATCCAGGGGAGAACATCTTGGGCACTGGGCAGATACACCCAGGACAGGG
>JAOUQT010032903.1:0-11376 GCA_025769995.1 Xyliphius kryptos
ACCTTCTTTCCACAGCTGGCATTGATGTGCCATCCTGAATAAGCTGCACTACCTGAGCAAAGTCTTGTAGACGCCGCCTCATGGTACCTCTATGTTGAGAAAACTGACAAAATGCACACGTGACCAAAACATTAGCCAGAAAGAATGACCAAGAAAAAGTCTGTGGTCACCACTGCAAAACCAGTTATTTATAGGGGTTGTCTTGCTTAATGCCTCTCATTTCTACCTGGTTTCTGTTCCATTTGCACAACAGCAAGTTAAACTGATTCATAATCAGTGTTGTTTCCTAACTGGACAGGCTGATTGAACAGAGATGTGGTTGACTTGGAGTTACATTTTGTTATTTAAGTGTTCCAGTGTATAATGATTAGATTACTTTGGAATAGCTGTGGATTCTAACTAAATTCCAAAACGCAGCAAAGTCAGAATATAATCTTTATATTCTTTTTTGTATTCAATGCTATTTATTTTTAGACTCAGCACTACTTCCTGGGCTGGTTCCTGTTGAAGTTCGGTTTAACTGTGTGTGTATACCTGCTGGGATTCGGGTTTTCACTACAGGAAGTGTGTGAAGTGGCTAATGTCACAGCAACTAACATTTCCTGTTCAAACATCTTTACTGCAAGGTAAATAAACTGCACAGCACTCCATCAACTTGGTGTCTTTCTCTCTCTTGGTACATCTCTCCCCTAGCATGTCTCACCATTATTGTTGACCTTGGAACTTGTGAGTGTCCCAGTCGCCACTGTGTGATTTTACAGTACAAACTGAACGAGCTTCTTTTAACATTGGAAATGTCCCAGTCTGCAGCCCTGCTCTGAAAGCTGTCTGTTACAGTTCTGGGTGTTCATTGTTCTCGTTTAGTTCTAGATCAACAAGTAATGCTCCAGATTGGTTCCGTGGTTTATCAAACGGTTTGCTGCTGATTCAGAAGATCATGTCAGGTTTTCTGGCTCTGCACACAGGTGAGAACTGCACAGTTCATCATACTGCTTCTGTACTGCACACACACAACTACCTCCACATTGTACTGCACACACAACTCCAATCAACCTTTTATCATTAATGTAATGAAAGAAACAAAAACCTGATCAAAGTGCCTTATCTTACTCTGTTCTGACTTGCATATTTATAAACAATAATATTACTCATTGTTCATTCATTCATTATCTCCCGCTTATTCCTTTATGAGGGTCGCGGGGGGGTTCCCCATGCCCATCCAGGGGAGAATGTCTCGGGCGCTGGGCAGATACACTCAGGACAGGGTACCAATCCATCGCTGGGTACACACTCACTCACATAGCCACACACACAGTATACAGAGCAATTTAGAACACTCAATTTACCTTACATCCATGTTTCTGGGATGTGGGAGGAAACCGGAAAACCTGGAGGAAACCCACGCAGACACGGGGAGAACATGGAAACTTCACCCAGATAGGGATTCGAACCGGGAATCCCCAGCACTGAGAGGCGAATGTGCTAACCACTAAGCCACCGTGCCGCTGAGACACACTCACTCACACATTACTCATTTATTAACTTAATTTATTTATCAAATAATTATTGTTTTAACTAACAACAGCTATTCAGTTAGAAAGACAAGATTGTGTAAGATAAGACAAGATTATACTTTATCGTGGAGAAATTTACTTGTTACAGCAGCAGAGGAACATTGAGTGGGAAATTTAGAAAGATGAAAGTAAAAGAGTTGAGAGTATTAAATTATGAAATTCATTATTCACCTCATTAAGGCAAAACTTTGATTTAATCTGTGTGTTCATGTCTCAGTGGTTATATCTCTTAGTTATGTGCATCGCTCTCAGCCACTATGGAGGAAGAACCCGTTCAGTAACACCTGGTGGTGTCTCTCAGTACTGCTGGTGTAAGTACACATTGTTGATTGTGTTAAACTATAAAGACTGAAGTGAAGTGGAGTGAACAGTGGAGGTGGAATATGTTATAATGGAAGTAGGAAACAAATTAGAAAGGGGTGTAATGAGCAAGCTGGAACATACGAGAAAATAGAGCAAGAGTGTAGGGTAGGGTGGGGTGGGGAGGCTGTAGCAAGAGTGAAATTTATTTAAACACGTAAATCCTGTAGTTAAGATGTAGCCTTGGTGTGGGGGGTTAGTATATGTGGGTGAGGGCAATTAAGCATTATCTCTGTGTGTGTGTGTGTGTGTGTGTGTGTGTGTGTGTGTGTGTGTGTGTGTGTGTGTGTGTGTGTGTGTGTTGTCAGGTTGATGGGGCAGCTGATACAGGCGACAGTGGATTATTATTTGTGGCGGGGCAAAAGTGAAGGTTTTGTATTCACTTTAAACAATGTGCCCATGTTTGTGTGGCTGATGGCGTCGCTCTCCACTGTAGTGGTGGTACTGATCAACGAGATCGTCAAACTTCACGAGATCAGGTAACGTCCAATCACGTTCAATGGTGGATAAAGGATGCTGGTGTAATTACAGATAAATGTTGATAGTTGAAGTTAGGTTCCTCTGTTTGTTCTCCTCAGTGAAGTCCCTTGTTTCTCCTCCAGGGTGCGTGTGCGATACCAGAAACGCCAGAAGCTCCAGTTCGAGACTAAACTGGGAATGAACTCTCCGTTCTGAAGCTGTGGAACAATGAAAAGATCTGGAGGAGGCCATAAGATTGTCCTGCTCAGAGAAAAGTGGGCAATTTGGATACATGTTCTCAGTGCCTCAACACAACACTGACGTCTGTCTGTCATCAGGTCTGATCAGCTTCAGGAGTCACCCTCTGTTCTTCATTCCCAAGGTTTATGACACCACCTAGTGGAGATAACTAAGGTGAAACATGAATGTACAGAGGTTTGTATATTCCATACAGCTGAAGTGGTCATATCTTCTTATTAAATTTGTTGCAAGTTTTTAGTAAAATTTACATTGTGCCAACACTTTGGGGAAGGCAATTTAACTTTTCCCAGTGCACAAAGCTAGCTTTAAGACCTGGTGTGACCTCTACTGCTATAAAAGTGACCTGAACCCAGTTAAATAAATTTTGTTACGAATTGGAATATTGTCACCAAGCTGGGCATCTTCTTCTACACCAGGGTCCTTGGACAGAATTACAATGAGTTAGAGAAGCGGAAAGCATCGATTGGTTAGTTTTACTAAGATGTTTAGAACAATTATATAACACTTGTATGTTTAGAGATCATGTATTCACTGTTGATGGTGTTCTGATGCATTTCATTGGCTGCAAGCAGTGAAAAGTCACAAAGTAAAATTACTTCGGTTGCAGTTTTTGTGGTGACTAAAATTCATAGCACTACTCTGAACATAACCAGGTGTCCATATAGTTATGTTTACATGGACTATAAAAACCAGACCCACTGCACCAGCGCCATCAGCTAGCATTGTACAAAAACAGACCCACATGCCTCAGAGTAACATGGAGACCAATGTTTACCAAGGTTCAGGCTTTGGTTCCAACATTCGCTACTCCATGTGCTAGAGAACCTTCTTCATACGGTTCCTGTGATTGTGTGTTGATGACCCAGTGTAGAACTTTAATTCTGTGTTTATTTTAAAACCTGGCAATATAGTGATAAACTCAAACTGGACGGAAGGTCTAAGGCCACAGGTCTGAAACCAATGTAAAGCACCTACTGTGGACTCTAAAGCAGAAATATTATGTTCTGAAGGATCATCAGCTGCTCATCTTGAGATCTGTATCGCCTAAATACCAAGAGTGCCAACCATGCAGGTCAGTGGCTGATTGAGATCGGATAAATTTAAGATATGGGTTTTCCACCAGAAATCCACCGTGAACTTAATGTGGGATGAAGTGGAGCTCATGATCTGTAGAAAAAGAACCTCAATCTATTAAGGTGAACGTAGAGAAGCAGGCTGTAGAGCTCTGTAGGTGTTTAAAAGGTTCTGCTGTTCCCGTGTGGACAACATTATTGAAACCGATGATTGTAAGAAGCACATTTAAAAAAGTTATTTTTGGTGGAACTGAATCTATAGAGACTGTGTCCAATGAAAGATGTAAATAATTTCATCTTATATCCAAAAACTTTTGCCCATATAGTGTATCATGGTGCTAGAACAGGAATGGACCTTCCCCAAACTGTTTGTACTGTCAAAATGTATTCGTATGCCAAAGTATAAACTTTTATCTTTCACTGGAACCGAATGGTCCGTCTCAAGCCCAGACATCAGGTGTCCACCAGTGTTTGGTTGAATGTGTTGGTTCGAATCTGGTGCACCATGTTCAGAAGCGTCAGGTGATGTGATCAGCCTGTTTCATAGTCTGCTTCATCAGATGCTTTTATACCCCTCCTCTGTGGAACCAGGTTAATGGAAACCTTCAGTGATCTTTACCTTCTGTCTGATGTTCATTACATCCATCTTCAAAAACGGTTCTTTGGACGGAGGACCCTTCTGGTTCCATCAAGGTGTTCCTGTGAAGGTCAGAACATCTTGGAACAGAGCGTTAGTCTGTTCGCACAAACACCAGCATTGGTTTCTAATTCAGTCCCTGAATCTTCTGTCTGACCTCTTCAAGCTCTGAATGGCCAACGTTCAACACTGACACGCCCTCTGATCCGAATGATCTGAACTCAGTTTCCTCTTCCAGACATTTGTCTGATGCATCTGATTATCGGACTGTTGGTTCTTTTAAACTTTTGTTTTTTTTCCAGATTTTTCTATCTGATCTAGTCCGTTTGATTGACGTGATTCCTGTCTGTTCTTTTGAACCCCTTTCTGATCTTGTTTACATTTTTATTTGACCCTTGATTTATCGAATGTGTGTGGTTTGATCTTCCATCAACACATCCGACTCCCTCTATCTGATAATTTATTGATTTCTCAAACAAATTCATTTAAAGATTAAAGTTAAATAAAGCACGTGAAGCTGCAGTGTTAATATAAGAATCAGATTAACATTTCATTTGAAATGGTGACTAGTTTTAAAGACTTTTAATTTAAATTTTAATCATATCAAATTTTACAAATTCTTATGAATATTAATTAAAATAATTGGAAGGCTGTTCTGAGTAACATGAACATTAATAAATGTTACAACATATCAAAATAAAAGTCACTGATTGGAAAACATCAAGTCACATCGTTTTAAAACAACCAGTGATGTATGAGGAAAGACATACATACATTGTATGGACAAAAGTATTAAAATGTGCCTCAGTCATTAAATTCCGGTCTTTTACTCAGAAAACGAAGCACATAATTCCAACTCTGTAATGACAGTTTGGGGGAGGTTGCATGAAAAGGACCGACTAGAATGCGGTGTCAATATGCTTGTCCCAATACTTTTTTTGTCCATATGGTGTATATATGTATTCATAATCGCTATGAAATAACTAATTTCTTTTTGGTCAGTATTATTATTTATTAGTTTTCAGACCTGTTGCTCGCCACTTTCTGCACATGCTCAGTGGTACAGTTCTTCAGTGAGCCTGATGCATCTTAGGGCTTCAGAATGTGTGGGATCTATCAACGGGGAGGTGGTGCATCTGCAAAGAACTTTTATTCCAAATATATTAGCAGCTTACAGAACATTAGAACCTTTGTACTGTACATGTGTAATGAAGTGGTTATTTATCGGCTCTCGCAAGAGCGGCGTGCATGAAAACCGTGAACAATGTAGTTTTAATGATAAAGATGTAAATGGAATGTATGTATTTTATTTGCATGGATTGCGCTCCATGGTTCCTTGGGCTCCTCTGCTGCGCGGGCTCTTCAGCTTCTCAGCTGGGGCTGCAGCGATCACTAAAGCCTGACCGCACCAGTTCCTGTTGCCAGGGATTTTTTTTGAACTTTTGGTTTATTATTGTTGTACATTTTGTATTTCATTACTTTTGTTTATTTGACTCATGAGCCAGTTTGATAATAAAGCTTTTCATTTTGATCTGAAGTCTCTTTCTTTATAAACAAAATTGTTTTAAATTACAATATAAATACAAGGTGGGCCTGTATTTATAAGTATGGATACACGCTGATAAAATGGAAGAGGTTTCTGATAACACCTTATTGTTTGTGGCATATTAGAACATGGGAAGTGGAAAACATTTGAGGCCTGGTGATGGCCAGATGCAAAATCGCCATTTTGGATTCAACTTTACTTTTTTTTAAATGGAAAGGGAATTGTAAGACACATCAAACACACAGTGAATTGCACAAGAAAACCAAAGGTGTCCTCATTCTTAACATGGTTTTTTTTTTCAATATCGAGTTATATGAACACAGCATGTCATTGGGTTTGATGGCAGAGTGGACTCAGTCCTTTTTAATTGGATTATGCATGTTTTTTCATCGTCAGCATGTTTTTCTGTTTTTTTTGAAAGCTCTACTTGGCTCCCAAAATCTAACTCCTGCTACTATGAAATAAATGCTAAAACTTCCCCTGGTGCCCTGTCTAGGAAATTTTTCCTGTCGATTGCCCTGTGAGTGCTGGGATAGGCAGACCCCAACCCTGCTAGGGATAAGCAGCTTGGGAAATTTAATTAGTTCATGTAAAAAACAAAACATCTTTTAAAATGCCTAGTTAATAAATTCAAGGATTTGTGGAGGGTTTATTTAACATTCACATCACATGCAGTACATCAAGTGGAACGAAATTACGGTCTCATAGTCCCTGTTTCACTCAAGAGCAATTTTTAAAGAACAGAATAAAAAAAAGCAGTATATAGAAATTTTAAATGTTAAGTTTAATATAAATTTTTAAATATGAAATGTCAAATATAGCAGCAATGTAAATATTACAGCAAGACTATATTAAAAGATTATACTGCATATATCAAATAGCAGCACCTATGAATACATTTATGATGTTAAAATTTATGTGAAATAAGAATAGCAGCCAGTATAACGCGTTTAAGTAAAAAATAAGTATCCAGAAGTGAGGGGACAATGTCGTGGTGAGGTGTCTGAATGTCCTTGAGAAATTTTGACCAAAGTAAGAATTAAAACATAATGTAAATCACGTTCTTTCTCATTTATTTCCACAAGTATATAAAAAATCTGAAGAGTTTTAGGGAACAGGCGTGATGAAGCTTTAAATAAATATAATATTTAGTCTTCAGACTATAGTAGGTTAAAAAAACCCGAATTTCGAACACATACTTATCGTAGTGTTTTATTAGAGCGTATACGGTCATTAAATGTTAAAGTGAACAATATACCTGTATAGTGGCTGATCTGTAATAAATAACATTTGAAATACTGTGCTATGCTGATTCATCCACTCAGCTGTACCACCACTTTCCGCCAGCAGATGACGCATTTATAAAACAGAGAGAGAGAGAGAGAGAGAGAGAGAGAGAGAGAGAGAGAGAGAGAGGGAGCGCAGGTTGAATGAGAATTGTGATTGGCTGTTCGGCTTGCATTTGGTCGGCCAATAGGGTGTGAGTAGTTCTCGGCCGGCGCATAACGCTCTAGTGGTTAGCGCTCCGGTTGTGTGGCGTGTCCTCGGCGGTGAGGCGTGGAGGATTTTTCGGCAAAAATCTCCTGATTTTTCTGATATTGTTGGCATCCGCACCGAAAGCTGCCACCACGCACCTCACGTGGAGGCGGTTTTATGTGTGGGAGCAGCTGGTGAAGGTGAATAACGGTATGTGCGCGTGTTTTGTAGGCTTGCGCATGCGCAGAATTCTGTGCTTGTTGGTTTGTTTTAGGTGTTTACTTCAGAGCCTTCATGACGATTCAATCCGATATCGATCTGATTATGTTCGATTCTTACAACTTCCCACGATTCGATACGACTAAATACGATCCAATAGTCATTTAACATAAATGTATTAATTTTCAAATAAATCTTTTATGAAGATACCCAATCAGACATTCACCCAATAATTATCCCACTATAACAAATGTGATAATTGATCTGTAAATAGAACAGTTACTCCATAATAAGAGTCAAATCAAATGCAATAAAAAGTGTAATGCTTACTGTGCAGCTCGAGCCTGTTCACTATTAAACTAAGGCAAAAAAGCAAACCCTGACCTCTACAGTCCAACCTGTTTTATCTACGCAATGTTTATATAATGAACAGAAATGAAAGGATATATAATACATTCATTTATTATCTTCCACTTAATCCTCTACAAGGGTCGCTTGGGGGTTCCTATGCCCATCCAGGTTAGACCGTCTTGGGTGCTGGGCACCCAGGACAGGGTGCCAGTCTATCACATACAGCTTCACACACAAACACACTATACAGGACAATTAAGAGCATTCAATTTACCATGCAGCTATGTTTTTGGACTGTGGGAGGAAACCAGAAATAAGGGAAATTGAAAAACAATATTGAGGTAGCGCCACCCACAGCTTTGGAGGAGATATGTGTACATCGCTGCGCATGTTAAATATAGGTGAAAAATGTGGATAGTATAAACACATTAATTGATACTCTTGTGGACGTATCGATGTATCAAATTGCCGGCTTTATCATTGATTTTAATCGATTAATATTTACACCCTTAGTTTGTATGATGTTTCCACTGTGAATGACAGAAGGTTACAATATCAGACTAACCCATTGGTTTTGCCTCAGTGTTTTGCTTTAGTGTTTTGCGTCAGTGTTCTGCCTCCGTGACGCTGCCGCGGTCTTAACTATCTTTATCCTGACAGCTGTTGCTTGTTTTTGTCAGGCTCTTGTTCAGAAGGTAATGATGTATGGTAATGATGGGAGTAGGGCCTGCCACTAACCACTATTTGTCTATCGACTATTTTATTGGTTAGTTGTCTACTCTACAGGATTAATTATCTTCCAAAGAAAAAAAAACTGACATCAAAATTTTATATTGACATCAAATTGCAAAACTTTAGTCCCATAATGGCGCTAGAGGTAAAACGATAACTTATATGTGAAGTCAACGAAAACAGAGGTTCCCCTGTATTTATTTTTTTTACAAGTTGTCCAATACCTGTCCAGGACCCACCCAGAACATGTTGACCCTTTGGTCATTTAGCAGATGCCTATGTTCAAAGCGACATAAAAGTATCCTACTTAATATTAGGATTCAAAACACAGGGTTCCACACAGAATCCCTGGAGCAATGAAGGTTAAGGGTCTTGCTCAAGGACATTGGTAACTTCAGTGAACCTGGGATTTTAACCCTCCACACTTAGATTGCTTGCCCAACACCCTAACAACGGAGTTACAATGCCCCTTGGCCCACCGTTTAAGAAACCCTGCATTAGTTAATACTGAAGGAATTTACTTATCCAGGATCTGGCTTCAGTGAGTTTTCCTTGTTTGTCTAAATTTAAATCTGTAGAGAATATACTACCTTTGTTCTTTTACTGCTGTTTATAATACAGAGGGTCCTGTACAGATCTGCTGTCATTACTGTAGAACTGAGATCCAATTACAAGCAACAGATACCAGAGCTTACAGAGAACATGACTTGTGGTTTTGTTTGATGTATTCAGTTTAATACAAATGTGGTTACATCGTTCATTAGGACGCTGTATATGCAAGTTCCAGGATTTAAATTTGTTATGTCCTGTTGAGTTGGATTGGCATTAGTTCTGATATGTGTGTGTCTCCAGTTTGAACGCAGTGTCATGGCGGTGGTGCAGCAGGGACCATGGAGGGGCCTGAGCTCAGGGAAGAAGGTGACTCTGGCTGCTGCAGGTCTGTCTTTTGGGGTGACTGTGGGCTACATGATGTACCGCAGGATCAGGAGCAGCAGTGGTGAGAGGGCTGTTCCTTACTCTTCATGTTCTCACTCTCACACCTGAAACAGTATAAAATGTTCTGTCCGATGCTTTTCACCCCAGCACGGATACAGAAGACGACACAGACCAGATATTCCATCCCTCTGGATGTGTACAGATCAATCAGCAGACACCAGAGTGCATTCCTAGATTTAGTGAGTGTTTTTATGTTTCTGAATAATAGCCCATCTGCTGTTCCTCTGCATTGTTGTCCCCTAATGGTAAAGCAGTTAAGATGCTGAGGAGCTTTAAGAGTATTTTACAAGTTTGGTGTGTAATTTTGCATGTTCTATCTTCAGTATGTATGAGTGTAGTTGAAAGCACGTCATATATATAATACACTCTGTAGTTTATTTGATGTGCTACAGTGTTTCCATTTAGAGTTGTTACCTCCAGGTCATAATAAACCAGGGGTTAAAGTTCATCACGTCTTCTCCAGGTGAGTCAGAAGTCTGGCGCGCAGGTGAGCGTGGCGGCGGATACGGAGAACCCAAGCATCATCTGCTTCCTGCTTCAGGGTAAACCAGAGCAGGTTCTCCTGGCTGAGTGTGTTTTGGAGCAGCTGGCTACAGACAGTCAGGTCATCTCTGACGTTCTGGAGGTTCCACAGTCTGCATTCGGCCGAATCATCGGTACCAATGTTTCCGTGTCATATTTTAATTTTATCATTAAAAATAGTTGCAGACTGAAGCTGTGTGAATAAAAATTACAAAATTTTATTATGACATTAATTTTTAAGTCACCGACATGCAAAAGTGCCACCCTGTGCTTTTAGATTTACTGTGGTTTTTTGTTATAGTGATAAAGTGATTTATTTTCCTACTGTAGTAACACACAGTAGAATAAGTCCTCCACAATGAACCTGTCCGTGCAGTGACACCCACACTCACACTGAGTGAATTGAGCTGACGTGCCCGAAGAGGTGGGCATCCCTGTACACACTGCCCATGGAGCAATTGGGGTTAAGTGCTTTGCCAAAAGGTACTTGGTGGGACTAAGAATCGAACCGGTGACCATCAGGTCACAAGACTGGTTCCTTAACGAAGTCTATGACTGACCCAGTTTATTTTATTAATTTTTTTTTATGCTAAGTGGTGGCTCTGTGCTACAGGTCGAGGTGGTGAGACCGTGAAGCTGATTAGCCGAAAGTCTGGCGCCCGGGTAAACTGTTCGCGGGAGCGGGATAAAGGTTTAGAGGACAAGGGCAATATCCTGATCACAGGAACACGTCATGAAGTGCAGCGTGCAAAGGTGAGACCCTCCTGTAGCATTTTTTTTTTTTTTTACAATACTCTGCTCAAAAAATAAAGGGAACACTAAAAAAACACACTAGATTTTAAAGAATTAAATATTTCAGTTGCAAATCTTTATTTGGTAGATAATGGAATGTGCTGAGAACAAAATAACATAAAGATGATCAAAATGTAAATAAAAATGATTATTCCATGAAGGCCTGGAATCATACTTAAAATCAAATGAGAGGCTGATTCAACTTCAGTGAAAATTCCTCAAGACAAGTTAAAGTGAGGCCCAGTAGTGTTTGTGTGTGTGGTGTGGCCTCCACGTGCCTGTATGACCTCCCTACAATGCCTGCTCCTGATGAGGTGGCGGATGTTCTCTCCTACAGCCCCCTCCATGTCTCCTGGTGTACTGGCCTGTCTCCTGGTA
>JAOUQT010032914.1:0-11376 GCA_025769995.1 Xyliphius kryptos
GGGGGGGGCTGCATTGGGGGCTGATGGACCCTCTGTTGATACAATGGCCATTTTGTGGTTCTCTATAAGGGTCCTGAAGCCGGTCCTCTATTTCTAATGGGTTGACGTATTTGGTTCTGATATTGGTACATTTGGTTCAGTTCAGGACAATCTCTCCCTTACGGTATCTCTCTTATGTTTTTTCACGCTTTTATTTTTCGTCTTATTGATTACATTCTCCTTTTACATTGGAGAGAGACTGGCTCGAGGTTATCAGTGGGCACTGCCCACGTGCCCCTCTTCATCCACGGATCTGATGATAGCTGGTAAGAGGAACCTGTAGTGACACGATTGAAAGGTCCAGGGCAGCGACTCCATCGGTCACGTCACAGTGAACTGCTTTGCTATTCTGTGATAAACGGAATCGGTTCTCGTGAAGGAACAGAAACAAGCTCTCAGACTGAGGACTGAGATTTAATATTACACTTATACTGTAGATCATTATATCTACAGGACATTATCAGCTGATACACAATACTCCCTAAGTGACATGTGAACATAATCTATCATTTTAACAGCTGAGTTCAGGACAACAGCAACCCAGGAGGGTGCGGATCCTTTATTCAGCGTTCAGTCTGACAGGTTTATGATGCGTTATATTCGACTAAGCATTATTATTTAAATCGATATGGTGAATAATGCCCATGTTCTGCTTTGGCGTGAGAACTTGCGCTAGTTCCACCCTCGTGGGAGTGTGATATGTGCTGACACCAGCACATGAGTGCTGAGTGGAAACGAGGGAGCTATTAACTAATTTAAGAGACGGAGCGCTGCCCCCGGGGAGTCTCGCTGCAGGTCTGAGCCGGCGTAATTGGAGTGCCCTTGGATTAGCGCTGGCTCAAATGGCTCAATAAAAATCTATATAATCTCACTGTAAGAAACTGCGAGTGCAGAGCACTAAAGAACCGCCAGTCGCTGAGCTAGCAGGTTAGAATGATCGGACCCCAGCAGACAGGGACAGACTGGCACAGCTCAAACATCATACTGTAAATGGGTCTTCAGCAACATTACGAAGATATACGGACGATAATCAAATTTATAACAAAAACAAAAATGTATATACTATTATAAAATGCCCCACCCACCAGACACCACCCACCAAACCCTGAAAAAATTAAGTCCCCCTTAGAACAGTTTAACCGAATGTTCAAAGGCCCCTTATGGGATGATTTAACCTGGGATTTGAAGGCTGCTTTTGATATGAAGACCCCCCCCCCCTTCTTCCCCCCATTAGAGCGGATGTTCTGATGTTTTCAGCGATGTCCGTCTCTGGGTTCAGAACATGGCAGTTCATAATGTGTTGGATATAAAAAGCCTTAACCTGATTACACTCATGATAATCTCATCACCGTGCGCCTCTGTTCCCTCTTACGGGTAATTGCTTTTCAGGTGCTAAAAATTCACCTCCTGTCCAAATTTCCAGTGAGTGTAGTGCCAGTGATGGAGCGGGGGGATGGGGGGGGGGGGTTAATGGTATAGATTGGAGATCAGTCCCATATGGCTGCACAAAGGGGGTTTGCCACATCATACTGGATCTGCAGTTCAGAGAGGAACATGTTCCACTACAGCTTCATTCAAGAACGCAGCTGTGAACTTGAAAAAGCTCCTGCAGTGAAAAAGCTCAGAGAAGGTGGGGTCATGGATGTGACCATGAGCACATGTACAGTGAAGTGGGTGCAGAGGAGAGTGCTTATTGAACAGAATTATATTGAAACAAAAAGATAACATCTTTCTGATGAAATGTGCCATTATTTTTGTGCAGAAAAAAAGATCAGAACTTCAACACAAAGTTTTATCAAAGTTTCAGTTAAAAGAGAAGAAACCAGATGATGGATGATGATGATGATCGTCCTACAGACGCTGGATCATTCACTGTCACCATGGAGAATCTACTTTAATACTTAATTTAATGCTGGTGAGATTGAGGTCACACATGAGAGTCCTTATCTAAATAACTATATTTTATTTTCAAGCTTTAAAGTGTTAAAGGAATCTTGTTTATAGAGCGCAGTACTGTTTGGCTAAAGCAACTCCTCTGCACTAATCCCGCTGTACCTCGCTGACGTGTGGAGGCTGTTACACTTCGTAAGAAGGTTTCTGGGGCGCCAAATAATGAGAAAATAAAGGCAATCTCAATAATACATGAGGATTAAATAGGCGTCCCAGAGGCACAGTGTAATAATATGATTTTAAACACATCTCAGGAGATTGCATTTCTGAGAGAAAGAAAAAAGAGGCCACGCTGGAAAAAAGAAACTAAAGAAACAGAAGAGATCATTTAGAACTGTCACTTCTGGAATCATCAACATAGAAAACTTTAGATTTGAGCTGGATGCTAAAATGAAACGGGTTCAGAAAACTGCCACAAAATAGTCCTGCTAGATTCACAAAGGGCCTTCCCCAAACAGTTGTGTAGGAGAACCTGCTGAATCATACAGGAGTGTGTCTGATGTAAACATTCTCAGCTCCTTATCTGTACAGTTCCTCAGACAGATCTTTAGTAGAACACATTGTGCAGGTTACAAAGTTTGGGCTGCATTTGGACCCAAAGGTGACATTAGTTTCACTGGAGCTCTGGAACAGAGCTAAGGGACGTGACATCACACTGGGCTCAAAAAACAAGCACGCGAGGTCAGAGCTGGAGCCGGTCTCCAGTTTGGTAATATAGCAGATGATCTTGGGGTCTTAGAGTCTCTCACGCTGCAGGAAGCAGGTGAAATGTCTACACGCCTCAGAGCCATGTACCATTCTCCATCAACTCTCCATCAGCCTCCTCCTCCCTAAAGATGGAGTCGATGATGAGGCTCTGGCTCGAGCTTCTGCTGAAGAGCAGCATTTCAGCTCTGGCTGTCTGGGTCTTTATTGCCGGCCATAAAACAAGGCGCTCGTAAAACGTCTCTATATCGGCGAGGCGTTCTCCGAAAAACCTGTCTCCCGGTGAGGCATCAATCCAACATGAATTACTGCAGAGCCTCGACCAAGGTCATCATACAGCTCTGTAATTTACTGTACCCTCGAGATCAACACGATGCTCCCCACAATGCTCACGTGATCAGATCAGGATGCAGAGTTTAATCATCATGAGCTTCTGTTACATCAGTTTTTTAAACTAATTAGTGTAAAACCGCCAACAAAATTTAAAATGCAGCAGCCGGTGTTTGGACTAAAAGCAGAAAGTAATCAAAGTGAGTTTCTTTTTAAACCCATATTATCCCTGTTGTATCATAAAGCGGAATGGTATCAAAGGTGGACCGACCTTCCCAACAACATCTGTAAGGCTGAGTCACTCAACATTTTCAAGAAACTTCTCAAAAAACACGTCTTCCACAGACACTTGCTATAAAAATTAATAAAACAAAAAAAAGCCAGATCGAGTAACACGCAGGGTTCATTGAGCTGCAGTTTAGCTGTTTTCCTAAAACTACAGACTTGTGTTGGTCTCTTACTTGTAAGTCACTTTGGATAAAAAGCGTCTGCTAAATGACTAAATGTAAAGGAGTTTCTGAGTCATGAAAAGACAGGATTCCTAATTTTCCTAATAAGCTATGAAGTTTTTCATGGTCCAGTAAATCCAGCTGATGAACTGAATGCAGGGTTCATGATTCCTGTGGTTTAGGACTCCTTCTTCAGGTCCTTTAGCTGTTGTTGTTTTTTTTGTTTTGTTTTTTTTTAAACCTGTTCAGTGTCTTTATTGTTAATTAAAAAATAATAATTCAAAATCACCATTTAATTTTGGAAGGATGCCCACATACTTTAGGCCTTGCAGTGATTTAAAGAGTTCTGCATTTCAATAAATATAGAAACACCAGAAGAAGAGTGAAGGTTGTTTTGAGGAAGAAGCTCTCCTCTTGCCGCACTCCCCCTGCTGTACTCCCCCTGCCATGCAGCGCAACATGCAAACCAGATTAAACAGACCCGCGGCGCTCGTTATTGAAAACACAAGCATGTTAATCAGATGAACCACAGTTTGATGTTGAGTAAAACACGCCCTCTGATCCTGAAAGGCCTCGGGGTTCAGGATTCAAAATTCATTTGACTGATATGAATGTTCCTCAGAGCCGAGGTTCGCGAACCTGCGGAGCTGCATCGTTGCTGCGGGACATTTCAGCTCTTAATCACACCGCTTCAGGATTTTATAAAAGATCTGTCTCACTGACAGAACCTCAAAGTGTTTCCTCACGTACAGAGCTGGAGCGTTCACACCTTCCACAGAATGCATGGAGGGTGGGTGGGTGCTTAAGTGGTTATATGGATGAGCGAGCAAATAAGTTTGTGGATAATTTTTCAGATGGGACAAAGATTAAAAGGGAGAGTGAATTCCTGAGTGTACGGTGGATGATGCTGCACGGGTGGCTGGAGGTGTGAATGAGTGGGTGGATGTATAAGTAGCTGGGAATGTAAATTCACAGTGGATAGATCAGATTTACTGAACATTGATATTTATAATATCACTCTAATATATATATATATCAGTGCTTTGGCGTGATGTTCAAACCAGAGCTCTTTGCTTCTCCGTTCTTTGTTCCAACAGTGCTGACCGTCCGATGTGCACATTTAAATTCACAGTTCATCTTAGGACTTCCGAGCCACAGCTGACCTCCACCTGCCTCCATGGAGAAGTGGGTCAAAGGTCACAGCAACACTGCAGCACAGCTGGAGAAAGGGTCCATAAACACTCCACGTCCTGCATGTTAATCCTGCTGGAGGTCCTGTCCACGTCCACTCCATCTGGTAGAGCTGGAATAGGACCTTGTCTGGGGTCTGGTGGTACCACTGTTTGTGTATGTGTTTCTTGTCACAGGCTCTGTGGCTCTTATTCAAATAATTGCTCTGTAAACCTGCGCGTGATCGGACTACTGACAGAGTCACAGCTGTGCAGTAAAATCCCTGAACGCTCATCTGCATATGGGGGAGGGGGATGGAACCGGGGCCAAGAACCCTGAAGGTTGTATGTTCTGATTTGATTTAGTAATAAACAGATCATTGATCAGTGCTGTCAGATTTGGTTAGTCATCTGTGACTCCTCCCACTGCCGGCATGAGGTCCGTGCCTGTATGGCAGCAGAATCAATCTGCAGGAATGGCAGATTTTGTGACCTGATCTGAAATTTTAAGGTGATTGTCCATTGAGCTGCCAAGAGTCAGTTGAAGAGATTGTGGAGCCATCAATTTGGAGGGCCAGATCATAAGGAATTGAGGGTTTAGCCAGGATTATAAGTAACTCTCATAAGTAAGTTTTTGGCAGATTTAATTTAAAATGACTGGCCTTCAGCCAAACAGATATGTCGGTGAGGCATGCTGATATCCAATTCGAGATGGAGGGTTTGTCTTGTTAGCGCCCTCTCTGAAGTGTAATCTCTGAGAAGAGCAACATCTAAACCTCATCTTACAATCTTTTGAGAGAACACATCATTAACCTGTTAAATAATCAGTGTTTGTAACAGTCCGTTTAATTCCACATTCGATTATTATTTCTGTCTGTTTTGCAGATTTTCTATTGTTTATTACTGAAGTTATTTTATAATAAAAAACAAATCTTATTTTAGAATAGTTTTGCATTAACTAGGAAGTTCATAATTGGCTTTTAATTAAATAAAAAATCTGATGAAAAAAATTGTGGAAGATTTGATTTAACTGCTGCATTAACTTTATTACACAGAATAAATGGATTGAGAAACCAAGAGTAGTATTCCTCATAATTACGTACAAATCTGAATGTAATGAAGCCAAAAGTGCCACCAATTAAATGCCCAGTGTCATTATCCTGAAGCTGCAGGACCAAAAGATGAACATGCTTCATATAATTGGTCTTCATTACAGTGAAGCTCGTAGGCGACGCCTTTATCGCAGTAATGACTGTTAAATTATTAGCACTTTGCTCTTTTTCGCCAGTCAGTGATTTATAATGAACAAAATGAGCCGTGTATCAACTCCACATGATTCACTCGATACCGCGATGGCAAAGGACTGAACGGAATTATAAAATTAGAATGAAATAATTTCCAGATGAACACAGAGTTTTACATTCACACAAAGACAGGATGAGTTTAATAACGCAGGACTGTCTATCTACACGCTGACTTTACCTTTCAATAATCTTATCTCCACTTTAACCTCAAACATCAACAGCCAATCAGCATGCAGCAGGTTGCTATAGGGGGGGGGGGTAGTTTCTCATGGGGAATACAAGCAGCTTCTGGTTTAACAAAGTCATTATGGTTAATGAAGCAAAATAGAAATGAATCCTGAATCAAATTATTTACGATACTAATAAATATAAAAAAGTTAATTTAATCCATAAATTAACAATTACTATATGATTCACTGAATTAAAAAAAGGGAATTATGACTCACAATCTGAAGATTCACAATTTGGTACTAAATTAGAGGGAAGCTGATCCTTGACCATGTGATTCACTGAATCATCTCTAAATGATTCATTATTTTACAACAATTTGCTGATTTAAAGAAAGATTCCACAAATTGTTTATCTGTTTTTATAATGTCATGTTGTACTATTAATTGCATTCATGACAGAAAATTGATCTTTTTTTTTATATATATATTTCTGTTTTCAGATTTATAATCCTCAGGAATTTTAAAACAGTTTCTGGTTTGGCTTGATTCAGGATTTCTTCTAGTGTACACTATGTGCAGAATTATTAGGCAAATAAGTATTTTGAACACATCATCCTTTATTTTACATTGTCCTACTCCAGGATGTATAGGTTTGAAAGCCAACTACCAGTTAAGTAAATCAGGTGAAGTGCATCTCTGTAATGAGAAGGAGTGTGGTCTAATGACTTCAACACCCTATAAAAGGTGTGCCTAATTATTAGGTAGCTTCCTTTCCTTTGGCAAAATGGGTCAGAAGAGAGATTTGACGGACTCTGAAAAGTCAAAAATGAGCTGTCTTACAGAGGGATGCAGCAGTCTTGAAACTGCCAAGCTTTTGAAGCATGATCACTGAACAATCAAACATTTAATGGCAAATATCCAACAGGGTTGCAAGAAGCGTGTTGGGGGGGGAAAAGGCGCAAAATAACTGCCAATGAATTAAGGAAAATAAAGCGTTTAGCTGCCAAGATGCCATTTGCCACCAGTTTTGCCATATTTCAGAGCTGCAATGTTACTTGCCAAGGTAAGGAAGGCTGAAAAACGACCACCTTTGAACAAGAAATATAGAATAAAACATAAAGACTGGGCTTGAAAAAAATTCTATAAATAAGACAGATTTTTCTAAAGACTGATATGGACTGATGAAATGAGAGTGACTCCTGATGGGCCAGATGGATGAGCCCGAGGTTGAATCAGTAAAGGGCAGAGAGCTCCACTCCGACACCAGCAAGATGGAAGTGGGGTACTGGTATGGGTTGGTATCATCAAAGCTAAACTTGTGGGACCTTTTTGGGTTAAGGATGGAGTGAAGCTCAACTCCCAGACCTACTGCCATTTTCTGGAAGACACATTCTTCAGTCGGTAACGTTCAAGAAAAACATGATTTTCATGCAGGACAATGCTCCATCACAAGCATCCAAATACTCCACAGCATGGCTGGCCAGTAAAGGTCTAAAAGAAGAAAAAATAATGACATGACCCCCTTGTTCACTTGATCTGAACCCCATAGAGAACTTATGGTCCCTCATTGAATATAAAATATACAGGAAGGGAAAACATAACACCTCACTGAACAGTGTCTGGGAGGCTGTGGTGGCTGCTGCACGCAATGTTGATTGTAAACAGATCAAGCACCTGACAGAATCTATGGTTGGAAGTCTTTTGAGTGTCATCGTAAAGAAAGGTGGCTATATTGGTCACTGATTTGTTTTTGGTTTGGAATGTCAGAAATGTTCATTTCAAAGTTTTGTGTTGTTATATTGGTTTTCCTGGTAAAAATAAACAAGTGATTACAAGTGGTTCTGGTGCGAGGGTGGGTGGGCCGTGCCGGTAGGTTGCGAGGGCTTAGGCAGCAGGCGGGCTGTTTGGATGACGGCCAGGCAGTTAGCAAGCGGACGGCAGGCCTCACCTGCCCTCGCTTGTCAGGGTGGAGTAATCTGTTTGGGATAGAAGGCCTACAGACGGCGTGCTGTCCCATCAGTCTATCAGAGGTCGATTTTGCAGACAGAGACGTGTATATTAAAGAGCTTTACTGTGCGCGACAGACGGACAGCGGCAGAAGAAAAGCCCCGGTCGGATTCCCCACTCTTAATTAAGATAAAACGATTGGATTCAGTAAAGATGGAGGTTCCATCAGGCCCGTCAGTGGCCGCCGTGATTAGACGCCGGCACACACCTTCACCGAGATCCTGGAGTGAGACAATATTCGTTTTTTCAATTACACACATGAGTGAAGCTCTAACTACCAGCACTGACTCATTTGCATGATTGAAATATAATCAGGGTCTGATTAAAACACCGCTCTGTTTAATCTGCCATCACAACTGTTTTCCTTCCACCTTCTGTCTGACCTGCCTGCTCACAGACATCCCATAATTTAGCACTTCATCAATAAAAATATTCAGTGGAATTTGTGCGTCATTTACCGAAACCAGAGATCAGCTATAAGAGGTGGAGACTGGATCAGAGAACGAAGGGGTAACAGGAGCATTTTACTAATTCACTAACTGTAATAACGCAGGAGAGTGAAGCCGTCAGGCTCCACAGCGCCATCTTTCTGATAATGGAGGCGAGACAGAGCAGGTGATCATTCTGACTGTAGAACATTTTGAACACCGAAATGAAAGGACACAAAATCAATGTCTTTTGCTTTGTGTTAAAAAAGTGACCGTGGCCCTAAACCCCCCCACCCCCTCTGTGAGCTTTACTAACCCCGGTGCAGTGCTGATTTAACGGCACACATAATGCGGAGTAATGAAAACTTTTAATTATGTACTAACACCCTGTTAGCCTGAGCATCAGCGTGTGGCGTCCTGCCTCTGAAATACCGGCGCAGTGCATAATTTTTTCATGAGACCCGAGAACAGGTCCCCGCTTTTCAGAACGTCTGTCTCACTACGGAGGGTCCTCTAATCCCACGAGACCCCCTATCACCTCCATCCCTTTCTTCTCCTCTCAAGCTGTCTGACACATTTCAATGCACCGTGTCAGAATCCAGGAGGAGACCGGGGTCAGCCGAGTCCACGGTTCACCGAGCCAAGCTGGCATGTTCCTTACACCTGGCACAGTTCCCATTATTATTCAGCATCACGAAGGAAATCTAACGCTGAGCGCAGGGCGTGGCTCCTGATACTGAACAGGGTCACAAGACACACACACACACACACACACACACACACACACACACACACACACACACACACACACTCACACCATGAGAGAAATATATAAATCAGTTTAGCTACTACCATTCTCTTGGATGGAGTGAATAAGAAGAACATGCAAACTCACTCAAATACACCCTAAAGACGTTGTCAGTCAGGGACTAAAACCTGGCCACTGCTCCAGCCAGACTGACAGTAGCCATGTTTATAACTAAACAGAGAGAACACTTTGCTGAAACTCATTTCTGTATGAAAATCAAACCAATTAATGTTATTCCTCCCCATCTGATGATGTCATAACACATTCAGGTCCACTAAATTTACCAATATGGGTCATTGAACAAGACACTTAACCTCCATTGCTCCAGGTTGGCTGTATCTGCCCTGTGTTCTGATCCCAACCAAGTTGGAATACTTGTAAGTCGCTTTGGGTAAAAGCATCTGCTATATAACCAAATGTAATGTAATGTACATTCAGAACCTCGGCAGCTGCTCTGTGCACTGGACCATATGCCGCGTTTTCACTCGTATAGCGGGGCATCCATCTTTTTTACGCACTTCCGTTACTGACAAATCCAGCTGTGAGGAGTTCTGGGTGAAATGAGTCTGAATAAAATGTTGGAGTCAGCGGTGATTCAGCCTCCTTCTGATTCACAAGCTCGTTTACCCGGCCGACGATGTCTCACCGCCAGCGCTGGCACATACATGTGAAACCGCAGACCCCCCCCCGGTGCAAAACAGCTGTTGAACCACATGCACAAACATCAGCACCACCAGCATTACACTGTCTCACGATGGTGAAAGTAATTACAGAATACCTGCAGGAGGGAAAGCGCTCTTAGACTCAGGACTAACAGGCGTTAAACGTCCTGATGCAGAGGTCAAAGGTCACACAACATTAGTTACACCAGCTCTCGAACAGGAAATAGATCAAGAGCAGAGCGTACAGATGGTGATGTCATCAGATTTGTCAAAGCAAACTCCGCCTTTTTATTCTACTGCACTGCACAGAGCGGGCTGTTGAACTGTATGATGTTCTACTCAACATCCTGATGTGCGTGGGGGTGGGTGTGTGTGTGTGTGTGTGTGTGTGTGTGTGTGTGTCATATACAGGGACGCTGTATTATTATGAAACTGATTATCATCTCTGTGGCAGCAGAACCGCAGATCAGCCAGAGTGAGACAGACAACTCTTGTAATCACTCTTAATAGGCTCGTTGTTAGAGTGTGTGTGTGTGGGGGGGGGGGGGGGTTAATGATGGTGCCCCCCGCTTTTAGATCACAGGGGAGGATCTGTCGCTCTATGTGCCATATCACATTTACAAACCAGGTGCAACAAGACATCTCTATAAACATCAATAACATAGAACCATGTGACCAGGTTATCTCACTGTACAACTTACTAACCAAACTAACAAATCAAACTAGCCCCACTAACTGAATTACCTCAGTGACCACATTAGCCAAACTAAAGTTAACACCCAAACGAACATAACTAATCAAACTAACTAAATTAGCCAATCTAACCTAATTAACTAAACAAACCAAACTAGCCACACTAACACTACT
Source organism: Xyliphius kryptos (assembly GCA_025769995.1). Classification (NCBI taxonomy): domain Eukaryota; kingdom Metazoa; phylum Chordata; class Actinopteri; order Siluriformes; family Aspredinidae; genus Xyliphius; species Xyliphius kryptos. The sequence continues at coordinate 10,889 of JAOUQT010032914.1, forward strand.
AACTGACAAAGTAACTAGTCAAACAAATTAAACTAGCCAAAACAACCTAACTAAACAAACTATACACATTAACTAAACTAAGCATACTAACCGAATTACCTAACGAACCAAAATAATGTACCTAACTAAACTAACTTAACTAATCAAACTAACATAACTAACTAAACTATTGTAACTAATGTAACTAATGCAACCAGCCACACAAACAAAAACGAAGTAAACTAGCCAAACTTACTAAACTAACCTACCCGAAACAGGTCATCATATACACTTGCACATATTCATCTCCTCCATTTATTATTAAGGCTGTGAGCACTGCATCCTATGCAGTCACATTAAATGCATTGCTTTCTGGCTCCTGTCCTCATGCCTCTGTCCTATATATATATATATATATATATATAGATACACACACGGGTTGGACAATGAAACTGAAACACCTGGTTTTAGACCACAATAATTTATTAGTATGGTGTAGAGCCTCCTTT
>JAOUQT010032923.1:0-11376 GCA_025769995.1 Xyliphius kryptos
GCCACCACGGAAAGGGCAGCCAGGCACACCACTCGCCACCTCTCTCACATATTGATTGTGTATCCAGATGCGAACGTTTTGTCAGGACAGGCTGGTTCCCCCAAGCCCAGACTTCTTGTCAAGAAGATAGTGTCAATTGCATTGAGAGACCATCTATAATTTCTTTTTGTAGAATGGTGTAAAGAAGATCTCTTAGAGTAGAATACAGTAAAAGTATTTGAAACAGTAGAAGCAAAGCAGAAAATATAATAGAGAGTGGAAGAGGAAAAGTGTGACCACCTTCGTTGAGAGCAAAGAAGTATGATATTTGAAAATTCATAGCAACGCATTATTTGAAAATTATTGTTCTAACACAGAGGCACATTTAGAGGTTATATTATGAAATTCTTATATAAAATATTGTAATTTAATGTTTTTTTGCAATTTATAAGAGAATAACTCTTAATTACCATTATTTAATGATCTTGATTTTTTTACCAGGTTGTTTTAACCTTAGATGAAATTTTCTGTTTGCTAAAGCTAACTGAGCGAATTCTCAAGGCATTATTGTCTTTTATTTGAGTCTTTAGTACAATGTTCTCGAAGGATAACTAGGGTTTATCAACTTTGCTTACTGTGTTAAGCCTCCAATAATATCATCACATTGGGAGGTCCATTCCCAATAATATTAGTGGGTGTAGTTTTGAAAGCAAGTCTGGTGCTTCTTAGCTTAACACGGGATAGACAATGATAGTAATCACTAAATATATTAAAAAAAACTATTAATCAACCATGAAAAATAATAATACAAGACTTGTAAATAACCCTTTGCTATGATTTATGTTTAGGGTTAATGGTTGATAATCAGACAAACAAAATTAGATCAGAGAAACCAGGAAAGTAAGCAAGATATTGACAAAGCTTAGTGTACCTATAGGTAAGGGCACACTAAGCACATGTGTTCCCAGAAGAACAAAAATATGAGGGTGTACATCTGAACAGAGGACACATAATTTCAAGGTCACACCAATAATAGCAACCAGTTTGTGACTGTTGTGCAGTATCAAGCTACATCTAATTAAAACACTATACTGATTGAGTGTAAATCCAGGACATGTATTACATATTGAGCATGGATTCATGATACATTCTTTTATCCAGATTCTTTTCTTTCCTGTTTTTCTTTTTAGTTTTTGTTTTCTCGCTGCAATTTAGCGCACAAGCAACTTTAAACACTTGTTTATTTCTAATTTTAATTTAAGTGATTTTACCACTATGCTTGCACACAGCGGAATTTGTCCTCCGCATTTAACCCATCCGTGTAGTGAAACACACAAATACACACACTGGTGAAGTGAGCACACGTGCCCGGAGCGGTTAGCAGCCCTGCACAGCGCCCGGGGAGCAACTCGGGGTTAGGTGGCTTGCCCAAGGGCACTTCTGCCATCTACGGAGAAAGCTGGCAAGTGCAAAGTTTTTCAAGAGGAAAAAAATTGTTAGTGAAGAGTCATTGGTGCTGTAGTGTATAAACTTCAAATAATGGTCCTTTGTATAAACAGCATTACTCGATTTTATCTTGCACTGCATAAACAGAAAGACGATTAATTACTGAGTATATTTTTAAGGCCACACAATTAGCTTAATAGAATAGCAAAAAAGATTTGTGTAAATCTCATCTAGAAGACATGAACAGATGTAAAATAGAACCATAGTTGATCTAAAACTTCATTATTTTTAACAGCAGATATAACATTTATGACACTATATTACTCCCTAATTGATTACCTACTTTCCATCCTTTTAACACACACACATGCAGAACACAGGGGTGTTTAATGATGACCCAGATGATAGAAGACATAGGTCAGAAATGCAGTGATTGTTCTGGCTGGTTCAGTGAAGCAGTTAATGTGACCGAGTCCCAGTTGGCTGTAATGCAGTTTCTCTCTTAGCCCACTCTTACTACCCAGCCCCTTCATTAGCTGCATTTAATTGCTTATTTAATGGGCTCTCCTTGAGCTCAGGACCCATACTGTGAGAGATAGACCTTAATACTTCATGCCAAGCAGAAGCACAGAAGGATCTTCACAGACTCTACCATCACCACCCTATCATCGTCATCATCATATCCATTTCAAATATGAAGGATGCAAATTGCATCTGCGACAGATCTATTTATACAATAATAATGCTTTGTGTTTTTAATACTCTGACTTAATATTTTACAGGATTCAAAAGGTAAAAAAGAAATGAAAATATCACCATCGGGACTCAGGGTGTGAGATTGTAGACTTCAGTACTACATGCCAAGCAGAAACACAGAAAGGTCTCTACAGACTCTGCCACCACCACCACCTACCACCACCACTATCATCAGCGTAATCATCATTCAGGAAGGCCATTAATGCCACATTAACCGCTAAGGGCCACCTAAGCCTGAAAACGTCAAGCAGTGAGCAATCCAATATGCCCACCAACACAAGTACTGCACTGGTTCCAATCCCAGCTTGCCTGGAATAATAATAATAAGTAAGACTTAGTTTACCTGAACCTAATTAGTTTCTTGCCATTTTGATTTATATTTAAGGTGACTGTGTTCTGTAATTTTTTGTAGAACAAGGAGGATATGTTTGAGACGTCTCTGTGTTTTTCTATTTCCTATTACATGTGACTTTAGCCTAGTCTTGCTATAACTCATGAATTTTGTCTACCATCTATAGAAGTTCATGTGTTTTTGTCTTGTGGCTGTTGTGCTTTCTGTTTTTTGGGATGTTCTTTTCTGTTACATGCACACTTAGAGGATGAAAGTGATTTTTGTTATACTCTGTTTATTTTGGGGAACTTTTAACTTGTGTTTTAATAAAAGTGCACTTGCTTCCTATTTTATCTGTGTGGAGTTCTGAGATAATCATTCACTTGTTCGTTCATTCATTCATTCATTCATTCATTCATTCACTTGTTCATTCATTCATTCATTTTATTGTCACTCTTAAGTATGAAGGATGTTAATTTCATCTTTGACAATCATAATATTAAAGGAATAATGCATTTTGTTCGTAATACTCTTCGAGCCTGAAAGTGGCACCAAGGTTTAAAAGGAATATAGATTGGCTACAAAACACGATGACAAAGCAATAGCACATAATATGACAAAAATCAGAAGGGATGTGAAACTACCGGTTTTAATAACATTTTAAAAAATGTAGGTCTTAACACATTTCATAAAACTGAAAAGAATGTGCTGCTACGGCCAGGATTAGAATTTATTTTGTTTTTACTGTTCAAATGCTGCTAATAATGCTTACTGGCTCTACATTAACAAAACACAGTAACTGAAGCCAGTTTAAGTTACTAGGAAATTAAAGTTAGTTCAGTGTAAAACCCTCAGTGGTAATTTTAGGATCACAGCCATAAAACACCTGCTGTGTCATAAATTACAGAGCTCTAATCCTGCAGACTTTTAGATTTGTCACATTGGATAAGAATGTGGCTGCTTACTGTGGCTGAGCGTACTGCAGTGGTCATGTGCTGATTGAATTGCTATGCGCCAGTGGAGGCCATAAATGCCACACAGCTCATCTTGTTTCTGCACGCTACAGCATGCCAGCGGTGACCTTTCCATTTTTCTGCTCCATCATGTCACCTATCTAACTGCAGGGTAGTGCCAGTGGCTCTGCCATGCCAACCACAGTCACTATATCAATCAAAGCAAATACCCTACAGTTATACAGTGAAAGATAGAATTATCTATGTACTGTAAAACAGGGTAAAGCTGTTCATTTTATATATTCTGATATAAAATATATCGCTATGCATGACTTTCAATATACAGTCAGTGGAAACTGACCAATAGGATGGCAAGGTGCCACCCCCCTTTAAATTATTCATAGATGTAAAAAAAGCGTAAATTATGGACCACCAAATTGCTATGAAATAAATAAATTATACTGCCTTTGTATTCATTATCTTCATTTTAATCCACATGGGTTGCGGGCAACCAGTGGCAGGGACAGGGCACTACACTATTGTAGGGCACACACATATGCACAGTCACAAACACAATTACACTTTCACACACTAAGTGCCACTTCAGACACACCAATTTATTGCAAATGTGTTTGGAATTTGGGAGAAAATCTGATCACCAGGAGAAAAAAGAGCACATACACAGAGAGAACATATAAACTGCACAGAGAAATTTCCCTCATCATATCACCCCGGGAATGAAGTGACAGTGCTACCCACAGCACCATTGTGTTGCCATCTTATAGTCATAAAAACATAAAATATTGTATTTTTTCAATGTATTGTATACAATTCCTTTTTACTTGCTGGTGTACACTTCCCATACTGTATTGGAGACATTTTGAATCACACAAGCGAAGCGCACTGTTCTGTCCCATAATGAATGTTGAGCAGCGTTTGGAACTGAAGAGGAGCAATGGCTGAGAATGAAGAATTTACAGGTGTAAGTAAGCAATAACTAGATAAATGTATTCATCACTGAAGAACTGGCCGCAAGATGATGATGAAGAGTGGTGGGATTTTTACGGCTGTGATGCATCACATGACATCGCATGTTAGTGGATGCACTACTCACATACACGAAGCACTACTTCTTTAATGGTAAAACAGTTCACACTGTTTCAAATTCAGTATATGTAGGTGTATATACATTTGGCAGAGGTGTTCTAATGCTGCTTTTTAATTGCATGTTTCAAGTTCTTCTCAGATTGCAGCTTTCTGCGCCCCATATACATGCACACATATTCAAAGTTTTACATTGGACATGATTGGACATCCCTTGACGCGACTAGACTCATTGCCTGATTGGCTGCGGTTCATCAACTCGGTTTATGATGAACAGTAGGAGCAATGTTTTTTCAAAATGAGAGACAATTCCATGGTGGAAACAAGCTTACACAAAGCGTTCACTGGAAAAAATAGGATAAAGGAGCTTGGGTCGGATGCTCCCAGTTTACAAATTAAGCAGCAGGCAAGTGATCAAGGATGAGATTATACCCGAGCATTTTCCAATTCTTGTAACGGCAAACAGAGTTTGCTAGCTGGATGCAATGTAAGTAATGCCCTTAACTGCTTCCCCTGTTTGCTATTTCAAAGTCCTGGCACGGAGGTGTTGAGGACAACAACCGGGGTACGGAAAAATGCAAATGGGATGAAAACAGCTCCAGCCATTTAGACAATGCTATGAGGCTAAGTTATTTTCGAGAAATGTAGTATTTCTCAGCAGCTAGATGAAAGTTATATGATTGCTATTAGAAGGCATATTAAAGAGGTGACAAAAAATTGCCACATGCTGTCTAGAATAATAGGTGGTGTGAAATGTCGGGACGCCTTTGAGCTGGCCTTGCATGGCAGAGCTCGAATAATCTTAAATTTTTCAAGGGTTGGTGGATGTTCTTGCTTCTCTTAATGGAGTGCTGAAACAGCACATTGAGCATGTCACAGTGCTTAATGGAACGTTAAATCCTGAAAAAAAGCTACTGGACTGTACGTTGTCTGTTCTGAAGAAACATATGATCAAAGAAAGCAGGGATTTTTTTCATTCCAGGCAGGTGAGACAATGAATATTGCTACTCTGTAACAACTTGTGCTTGTACTACACTATACTGATGCCAAAAACAATGTGCAGGAAAGATTTTTTTTATCCCTCTGCATTCTGCTATGACTGATTCTATTGCATTGTAACCTTATCTGCCAGGCATATGATGGAACCAGCATGATGAGGTGTGCCACTGCAGGCATTAAGAAGAATATCCAAATGTGTATCCACATACGAATGCCACTAAGTCAACTTCTATGCACATCAGCTCAGTCTGATAATACAGCAAGACTATTTCTCACATAACCAAAGTAAGATTTTTTTCTAACTTTGAAAGGTTTGCCAAGTTTTGGCCCAGTGACTATCAGCAGCCAGCTAGGACAGATCATGCCATTAATATTGTGTTTAACCACAGAAGACCTCAGTCACTGTTTTTTTAAGCATACGAGAGTAACTTTGACTCCATTACTGTCAGAGAGGCAGAAGCATTTGCCCTGCTACTGGAGGATCAGGATTTTAAGGATTTTATTTTTCCTCTATGCCAAACTCCAGAGGAAGGTCATAGATTCAGTGTATGTCAAGAAAAGCATCTAGCAGTTCCAGCAGAATGTTCAAAAGTCAGGTAAAAGTTGTACAGCCTTATTTGTTGTTGTAATTGTTACTGTAAATATCCTTTCTCCTTTCTCTCAGTTACATGATTAGACAAAGGAGAGTAGGGAGCCAGCCAGTTAAAGCAGTTCAAAAATTCATGTTTAACATTTATGTTCAATATTTTTAGCACCAAACACATTGTGTACATACATACAGAAAATACATAAAATATACATAACTGACAATACATTAAAATGCATTGTACAGAGTTTAATTAAGTAGAGTTGGTTTTATATTGTTTCGTACATAGTAATACAGGACTTTAGTTTCCATGCATGAGTGTACAACAAAAATATAAATCCTCAATATATATATATATAATTTACCATATATTACAATTATTACAGTAAGTTTATAAACAAACTCAGTAGCACAGAGAAAGTATGTGTCTATAACAGAAAACAAAATTGAACATAAAGTCCTTATCACTACATTTTATATATGAACTCACATACGCTCGATTATCTATGCAATTATTAAAGCAATCAATCATATTGCATAGTGGGTTACATGCAATTATGCAGATATAGGTCAAAAGTTTAAATAAGTGCTCACAGCAAACATTAAAATGGGGAAGCATACTGCTTATTATTTTGCCTTTATTTATACAGGATAATCTCTTGAGACACAGCATCACATTTACTAGAGCGACCTGTTTGACTCTTAGTGACTTTGGTCAAAAATTGCTGATCCTAGTCTATTAAGCTTGTATAAAAATACCTCACTAATAAAATATTAATATAAATCTGAGCTGACAGGAAATCAAACTCATGGTAAACATAATCAGCTTACATCACACACCCAGTCTTTAATTGTTTATTTGGCACCTCTGATGCAGAGAAGGCTCTGAGTCTTGTTTGGGACCCAGATCTAGAAGCATGGTAGTACTGGGACAGAACCCCTGACCTTTTACTCAGTAAGGAGGTGCTACAGTGCAATAGTCGGAGAGAGAGTGTGTGTGTGTATGCAGTGGTTAAACTTAAGTATGCTGTGTTTATTGCAGGGTTATATTTACCCCCTGAGAAACTGTTAAAGAGAGAAGGAATGTACATACAGAGAAGACAACGTGTAAGAGTAACCCAAACTTTTAGATTTACTTAGACCATATGTTTTAGTTAATTTAGTATAGGAGTTGACACTTTCGTATAACTCCATCTTATAAAACACACACTTGGGTCAGCCATGGCTAAATGGATTGGATAGAGGGCTGGGGACCAAAAGATCGCCAGTTTGATCCCCACTCTAGGCAAGTCATGGCTAAGGTCAAGGCTCCCAACGCCCAACTGCTTCCCGGGTGCCTCAGTGGGGCATCTCTGGGTATTCACTCCTGGATTGGTTAAATTCAGAGAAAATATTTATCTACAGGGATTAAAAAGTAATAAATTTATAAGAGGTTATAGTATATGCTCAATTCTTAAATATGGCATATTTGCCATATTTGTCCTGAGCAGCATAAGGGCAAAGGAAACCATAATCAAAATGTCTTCAAGGCTACTCTAATTTATCACTGTCTACATATACAAGTCAAGGGCAATTTGCAATTCCCTTAGCATGCATTCATTTGGACTGTGGGACGAAACCAGAACATCCACAGAGAGCATGCACCAAACACAGGTCATCCTATCTAGGAATAGAACCCAGGACACTGTTTCTGTAAAGAGACGACACAAAAAAATTAACAAAGAAGATTAAAAAGAAAAAGAATCTGTCTTTTTGACCATTCTAATTATGATTTAAATCCAAAACCACAAAAACAGATAAAAAAATGAAAATGTTGAAACACCTGGGCTCAAGAACACTTCAGAAAACCAAAACAGTTTGCCACTCCATCTTCTTTGGAACTTCCAGATTCCATCAAGTGCAAGTTAAAACTCAATGCAAAGCAAAATACATACAGTACATCAACAACACCCAGAAATGCCACCAGTTTCTCTGGGTCCGAGCTCATCTGATGCAAAGTGGAAAAGTGTTCTGTGGTCTGATGAGTCCACATTTCAAATTGTTTTTTTTGGAAATCATGGACATTGTGTCTTCCAGGCTAATGAAGAAAAGGACAGTCTGGATTGCTATCAGTTTATAGTTCATAAGTCAGCATTTCTGATGGTATGGGGTGTGTTAGTTTTCAAGGCATGTGTAACTTGCACATTTGTGAAGGTACCATTTATTCTGACATACATATGTATGTACATACAGGTTTTGGAGCAACATATGCTGGGTACTGTGGGTATAGACTGGCCTGCCTACAGTCCAGACCAGTCAATTATTGAAAATATGTGACACATGAAGTGGAGACCCCGGACTGTTGAGCAACTGAAGTTGTACATCAAGCAAGAATGTGAAACATAACGTGAAAATAAATATAAAATGTGAAATAACACCGTGGTAAACATCGCCGGCGTCCCAACTCTTTTGTAATGTGTTGCAGGCAAAAAATTCAAAATGATTTAATTTGTTAAAAAAAAAACAAAGCTTATCCGTTGGAAAAGTAAATATTTTCTCTTTGTAGTGTATTATATAAAATATGCCGTACAAAAGATTTGCACATCATTGTATTCTGTTTTTATCTGTTTTATACAACGTCCCAATTTCATTGGAATTGGGGTTGTAAGTTCAAAGTATTGGTTTGTTCAATCTGACTGCTATATTATATATGAGCTTCTATGCTAACATTCTAAGCTAATCTTACTTGTGAAGCTGCTGGAAGTGAAGCATTTGCTGTACTGTATATGCAGCATTATATATAGCTCTAAGGTGTATATATACCTTTAAGGGGTCACAAGATGAAACTAATGGAAAAATAGAAGTTTTATCAAATCTGTTTTCTCAAATGTTTGACATTAGTTGAGTGCTTGGGTTATTTGTACGTACATTTGTTGAAATGAAACCAGTTAATAAGTATAAAGGGTTAGAATCACTGTTTCATGGTAATATTAACACCACAAAGACATCTGTAATGTGACCTGACTACATAGTGCTTTTTTATCATAAGGAGAGGCTAAAATGTTTGAAGCAAATCGTTTAATATTTTACTATGTCTTGTATTTCATAAGCTTGCTATACTGTATTACCATTTGTGTAAAATCTTTACCAGTAAAAAGTAACAAAAACTGTCAAAAGTACTGTAGTCATAATAAGGACTCAGTACCAAATCAGAGTTTGCTGTGGAAGCAAGTGCAGTTTATTAATTCAAATACAATACCAAATAGGAACAAACATGACAGGAAACAACTCTGACCTTAAATCTGAAAAAAAAAAATGTGGCAGCAAAGTAAATAATAAATGAAGTAAATATATATGAAGTCCAGAACAAAAAATCAAGGCCAGTCTTTAAAAAACAAACAAAACAGACGTACAGGCAAAAAAATGAAACAATGATGTTTCCCAACAGAAAGCAAACTCAGCTCAATGTAATTAGGTTAATGAAATCAATTCATTAGTACTCTGGAGAATGTGGCAATCCTGAGTGGCTGTATTGAGTATACCATGGTTTTTGACCATGTCTGATACTAGAAGCACTGGCGGCACAGAGGGTATTGTTTTTATCTCATACTAAGAAAGGCTTAGGTTTGGTCTCTGGGTGGGATGACCCAGGAAATTAATGTGTGGAGTTTGCATGTCCTCCCCATGTTCGTGTGGATTTCCTCTGGGTACTCCAGTTCCCTCCCACAGTCAAAAGATATGGATGATCGGAGATGCGAAATTGCCTATTACTGTAGTATGTATAGTAAATATAGCCTTATGTATGGATGTAACCTTGTTCATGTCATGAGATATTGTTTCCAAAATGACGTTTTAACAATTAAACCTGACCCTGGCAGCCCTAGTGGTGTCAATGGGGTGTTGTCCCGTTTGTGACAGTGGTAAAAATAAAATGCAAAGTAAAAGAGAACATCTTAGAACTGTGCTTTAATACATGTACTTATTTCCATCACTGGTATGCATGCACATTTCTAACATTTGGAGTTGTAATTGTTTTAAGGAGTAGCAGGTGCTCACAGTTAGGTGTTTATAAAAACAAATGGGCTGCTGAGATCCTCTTTATCAAGAAGATTATCTTTTATTATTATATGCACCTGCCCCTTTACAGATGTAGGTAGGAGCAGCCCAACTGTTTTCAAATCAAATACGATTATTTCACTTGCTTTTAGGAGTAAGGTAATGATATTGACATGTTTTGCTACACTTATGATCTAAGCAGGAGCTCCAAATTGTGATGATCCAAGGCACAAGGTGAGGTATATCGTTTGATAAGATATACATATAAAGAATCAGACATAAATAGAAGCATTGAATTAAGGATTTGGGTTGATCAGAGGACCAGCTGCAAAGTGTGCACAATACAGCTTGTCTTTCCACACGTTGTAGTTTTTGGTTGGAGGGAAAGTAGTGATTATTATGTGGCAGTGAATGTATTGAAACAACGTTCATTATTAAGAGCACAGAAGACAACATAGCAAAGCCCATTTAGATTTGATTAGCAAGTAGGTTGTCTGAATCATCAGGCTAAATTCTTAAGCTAAATCTGTCTCCATGAAAATATTCCAACCTTTTCTTCTCTCTCCCATTTAACAAAACACTTTAATTAATCTCTATTTAATTATAAAAAGATGTCCTATGTTCAGTCATAACATTCTGTTACTACATCTGAATATAAATGTCTGAATGCAAGGGTAACTTTAACTCCAAGTGCTATCTTTCCAGGTGTTCAGAATTAAGACAGCCAGAGGACATACAAAACTGCAGTCAATTTTTCCACGGTTTCCAGGTATACGACAGGAGAGAAAAGCATAAATCAAAATGACATGTTTTATTATTTAATAGGCCTCTATATTGGTCCATAATCCATAGTTCATAAACCTTTTATTGAATCTCAGAAACATGAGGCATCCAAACCACAACAGACCACAAAAATACTAGCTCCCATCTAATTTTCCCGCACACATACCTCCCAAAAACTAAATCTGTTTTACACTGACTTTGACATGGAAAATCCTGTCACTTAATTGCTACCCTACCTGGAGAACAGATGCCCACTCTGACCACAGCAGAGGTTAAAAGAGCACTACGCAAAGTCAGCACAGGGAAAGCTGCTGGTTCATTTCAGGACTGGTACTACATGAATGCTCTGACCAGCTGGTGGATGTCCTTACCACATTTAACCTCTCACAATCTAAATACTACCT
>JAOUQT010032933.1:0-11375 GCA_025769995.1 Xyliphius kryptos
TAATCAAAACACAAATTAGGTTAATTAACTAAACGAGGAAAAAGCAAAGGGAAGGAGCGCCGTGCGCTTCTTAACACAACCACTCTCATAGACAATATTTTTAAATTTGTGTTTGTTTCTCTGTCTTTGGTCAGGTGCTTTCTGTTTGATAATATTTAATTTATCTTTTTTTATTGGTTACCTTTTGTATAAAAGCCCCTAGTTTTCAGTCTCTCACTGAGGTTCATTTGAGGTTTGTAGTAAGTTCTTTTTCCCAATTGTTGTTAGTATATTATATGTTTAAATGATCTTCTGGGTGTTTTGTTAGTTAATATTATACAGTAAAATGTTTATTATTATTCTCTGTATTTTGTGGTTTGCTCTGGCTGTTTTTTTTTCTCTACCTGTTTTTTTTTCTCTACCTGTTTCTTGTCAGAACCATGACAGACAACATATTCAATTTGTGAACATGCAAAACACAAACCATTAATTAATTAATGTAACTTTGTTAGTTTTTGGTATTTATTTAAATTAATAAGCATATTTTTAAAGCTTGTGCCATTTTTTAATGCTGGTAATTTCCCTGGTTCTGAAAATAGCATTTTATTGTGACAACAAACATGAACATATTAGCTGGTATGTGGGATGACTAGTGGTGCTACAAAAGCTCAGACCATGGCAGTCTCTAATGATGTTCTGACAGTTTTTTTTTTTGATGATCCTTTTGCAATGTTGGAAAAAATAATAAAAAATTAATACATTTGTTTGTGTCATGGACCACAAAAAGATCAGGCAATTAGACCAAATGCTTTAATATTCTTTAGGACAGTACAATCTTTAGGACAGTCACACAGCTCTTTAGATATCTGTTGCGAAACTGCAGAATGTTTGAAAAAAAGCATCATGCTATTATATTAATTAGAAATTATATTTGTGCTCTAAATTGCCCCATATAGTGTATGTTTTTGTGTGTCTGTAATAGATTGGTGTGTGAGTGGTGTATCTGCCCAGCGCCCTAGTTGTTTTTCCCTGGGTGGGCATGGGAAAATCCCCCCCACCCACCGCCCCTGCGTGTCCCTAGTGGAGGATTAAGGAGAAATCATAGTTGTTTTTTTATGACATAACGCAGGAAGGATTTTGTAGAGCTTCTAAATGTTCCAATTAATCCTGCAGGCCATCTCATTCCTGACTCCTCTGGCTGTGATCTTTGTGGTAAAAATTATACGACGAACAGATAAGACTGAAATCAAAGAAGCCTGTTTGGGTAAGTCTACCAGTGATTTATAGTACGTTTAAAAATGTACAGTGGGTGCATGATCATTTCCTATTGATTAAAGTTTAGAGAATATGATCTGATCTTGAACTTGTTTCTAAATTACATTGACATTAAGTCATTACATTATGCTGTTTAAATTGCCCATTTTAGTCAATGATTTTTTTATTACAAAAGTAACAAAAGGTTACTTTTAGTTTCAATAATTTAATCCCATGAAACTTTTAGACCCAATTCCTGTCATTATGGTAAGCATATATAATACTTGTACAATGAAAATGTATGTCAATGCCCCAAAGCTCCCATAATTAAAATTTGATGCACACTTTGATAACAGTGTATGTAAATTCATTTTTTGGTTTGTGCCAAATACCATTGGAGCCTAAAGTGTTACAAAATCACTTCAGGGAAAAGTTAAACACAAATCCAATTGAATAAATGAAGACAGATAAACTCATTATTATGCACATTACTTCAGAAACTTAAAAAAAAAAAATAACGTTTTACATGGTTTTAAATAGCACATTTGTATTTCAAGGCAATCAAAAAAAAAGTTTGACTGTCCATTTGTTTGTGAGTTAACATTTCTGTGTTCCCGTGGTTGAAATTTTGTCATAACTAAAGGAAGTGGTCAATTATAATGTGTTTGTGTTCCTTCATTTTTAGTTGATGTTTATTTATTGCTCACTATTCCTTATAAAAAATTGTAATTGAAACATTCTCAAGAACTTTGCAATCTTTTAATTTTTTCCGTACACTGTATTTTAAAAATATTTTATTTACAATATGTAATGTATTTTTAAAAAATGTGCTGCATACATAGTCACATAGTTAACTATGCACCGCTTACATTTGTCAAATCAGAACATGACAGGTAATTAGTGTCTGGAATAATAGTTCTCTTTATGTACTTTAAGTTTGGATTGGACGTAAGCACTTTTTCAAAAGGTGTTTCTGCATGCCAGAATGAGACCAAAGCAGCCATGACAAACAGATTATTTAATTTGCTTTAAGCAATCTGAATACAATATGCATGACAAAACATGGACTTCAAGACCTTAAAATCACATGCTTTCTGTCACGCCTGACTGGGATCAGGCAGAAAGAACCAAGAGGAGATACTGCCGGGATAGAGTACCAAAGGTTGAAGTTTAATACTAAAATAACAAACAAAACACAAAAGAGCAATAAACCCAAAACTAAAACTGGAGAACTGTCTGGAAAATAAAACAATAAACTGCCAAAAAATTAGAACCAGCATACAGAAAGAGCAGAACCAAGAAAATACCAAAAACACAAGAAAATATAACAGAATCTACTTAGGAAACTAGGAGTCCAGGAAAAAACAGGATGATAATCTCTACAGGGAGAAACGCTTTGTAAGATAACTAACAGGCTGGAACCACAGGGAAACAGACCATGATAGCGACCAATACTCGGCAGAGAGTGGAGGGAATAAGCACGCTTATATAGTGCCTCTCACTGGTGAAGCCAGTCTCTCATCAGCGTGGATCCGCTATGTGTGTGCGCACTGAAGGAGCGGATGTCCATATATGGGCATAGTGCTCAGCTCAGCGCGAGCCTGTGTGTGTGTGTGTGTGTGTACTAAATGAGCGGAAGTCCTTATTTGGGCATGTTGCTTCACTCAGAGCGTTTCAGAGGGAGACGTGGTTGCTCAAGCCTGACACTTTCACTCTGTCAACAAATTTGCAGCACATTTGCTGTCTGTCACAGTTAACCAGGGCCAAGGTAAGTGTCGTGAGTAACACCAAAACACCAGGCAGCAGATAATAGGATCTTTATTATACAAAAAGAGTTATACACGTGCAAGTAAGGACCGTACCATAGTCGAGGCTCTATCAAAGAGTAGAGAGCTGAGCTGTCTTATAAATCAAAACCAAAAATGTGACCAAATCAAAATGGCAACCAAACTAATTAAGCACAGCTGGCACTAATTTACAAAACAAGTTTTAAGAAAACTTAAACAAGCATAAATAATTTAAAATAAAGAGACAAATAAGACAAAGTCTTGGCTGACATAACAGTACCCCCTCCAGGTGGTCCAGGCTCCTGCGGGGCAAATGTCCAGAGCAAGGGGACAAAGAGCAAACACCTGCCAAACAAAAAAAAGTTGTTTTAACTTTGTCAAACACGGGATTGAGAACGGAAATGAAAGCGGGCGTGATAGCAAAGCCGAATGAGATCAACGAGCTGGTTGTGTCGGATTTGAAGGATCTTTAGGACAGCTGGAGATCACACCATCCAGCCCATCAGTATAACTGCATTCCTTAATGTCACCGGACACACAAACTGAGACACCTTCAGAAGTGCTGCTGGAACAGTCCTCTCACAAGCAGACTGCGATACTACCTTTGGGACTGGGCATATTTTTTCCTCCAATCGCCCGCTTCTCACTCTCCTGGAAATCCACACCTTGGGAAAAACAGAGACAGTAAATAAAATGAAAACTATTCAGGACTTGGTCACAAGGTGGAACACGAATGGGGAACAGAAAACAGATAAAAATTGGAAACTGTTGGGTGGTAGATGTAAGAGTATAGTTAGGCAGCACTGGATAGAGGTTTGTAGCTGTCTTTAGTGGATCAGATGGGGGGAAACTACATTACACCAATATTAAAAAAATATATATGTAGGTGGGCGGCATGGTGACTTAGTGGTTAGCTTATTCGCCTCTTAGCACTGGGGATTCCCGATTCGAGTTTCCATATTGTCCCTGTGCCATACACACAAAACACCACACAATTAACAGTACATGTTTGACATACATAACAACACTTTAATATTTTGTGTTTAATATTAGTGTAATAAAACTATTTAAATGTATGCATATCCGAATTAAATACAGTACACTTGAGGAATCCCGTCACAGCCATATCATGTTCACAAACATATTGTCATGCAGGTGGGAGTTTGAAGGAAGTAGAAGAGAAAAACAGGTATGTCTGATAAAATGTCTGATTGACAATTATGAAAAAACTAAGAGGAACATAACAAAGCCTAAGCTGACAGCTGTGCGATGGAACCACAATAGAAGCAGTCATTAAACGTTTAACCCCTATTTAGAGGATTGGACTAGATGAAACAGGTACGAAAATCTTGCAGTGGCAGTAGAGCAGGCTAACACATAACGCCTAAAAATGAGGAGCATGGTCTTAGACAGAACAGTGAAGATTGACAGATAAGGAAATGGTAATAAACAGCAGGTGCTGAGGGCTGTGGCTAAATAAAAGTGAAGATGCAGGTGAAAAAGTGAGAACAAGATGTACCATGCTGTCAGGCACTGCAGTGGTACACGTCCTGACTTAACTCAATTTGTATAATGCAGAAACTAGTATCTTAGAGTAGTGTTTGATTAAAGATTTATTCAACAGTAACTAGCAAAGATAATTTCCAAATATTTTTAATAAGTAATAAGTATTTTAACATGCTTTGACTTTGCAATTTCTCCTACTTAAAAATCATGGAAATCACCTAGAAGTCTGAAATTTTCATCTTAGGTGCATCTTATGTCCACTTTGAAAAACATAATCTAAAACAAAAAATCCGGAAATCACAATGTATGATTTTTTTAAATATTTTTTTTTGTGTCTTATTTCTGAAAATAAGTATGTAATAAGTAACCAGTAAGACATGGTTAAGACCAAAGGCTACTGTATAAAATATTGACATTGATTTTTACAGGTGTTCAAATACTTATTTGCCGCATTAACACGCAAAAAAATTATTAAATAATCACATATTGTTGGGGTTTATTTTAGATCATGTTTCTCAGTGGACATGCACCTGAGATGAAAATTTCAGACCCCATCATGATTTCTAAGTGGGAGAACTTGCAAATCTAAAAGGTTTTTAAATACTTATTTTATGTGTATGTATATAAAATATACAACTTTGGTAGAGTAATGTACTGTATGGATCTTTTTTTTTTTTTTTTTAAAAAACGAAAAAAACTAAATAACTAAACTCTGTACATTTTATAATTAGTACTGCCTTTGTCCGATTTCTTAAAGCTCAATTTGTTGTCTTAAACAAATTGTGTCTTCCATTCCACAGCTGTGTCTCTTGCACTCGCACTTAATGGAGTCTTCACAAACACCATTAAGTTGATTGTTGGCAGGTAAGTAATTTGTTTGTATTGAGTTAGCTCACAATCTTAACAGGTGTGCTTTGCCTATCATCAAAACTTAATAACTAATCACAGTTGAATAATGATCCTGCTTAGTATATAGCAAGCATGATCAAATACATTAAGTCAAAGTTTGTATTTAGATAATTTATGAGAAATTTATGCAGGTAAATATTTGATGTTGCAGCTATGTTTTGATTTTTTTACTGTTTACCTAGATTTGGGGTGCAACAATGGCCCAGTGTGTAATTCTCTTACCTCCTTGATTTAGTTCTCTGACAGGTCTTATCTGTTTAAATTTTGCATGTTCTTCTCTTGTTTCTGTGGATGAAGATAAGAACCTTTATTTCTCATTATACTGGCCTACAACAAAATTTAGTTAACACTTTTCGCAAAGATAATAACGTAGAATAAGAAATGTATTTAAATAAGTGTGGATACTGAATTGATATTTCTAGAAACAATTTGAAATTATAACAGTGCAATTTATATATGAAATGCTAACGTATATAGTAGATAAATAACAATTGTGGTTATTTGTATATTTTATTTTGTTTTTGTGGTATTTCTGCTTTCCTCTCATAGTCAAAAAGGATGTAAGTCCTTTTTCTGCTTAGAAATGTTCTGTAGAATGTAATGACAAATGCATTGATAAAATGGATTCCTGCCAATTTTATATTTTTTAGGCCAAGACCAGATTACTTTTACCGCTGCTTCCCTGATGGCCAGGTGAATGCTAAAATGCTGTGCACAGGAGAGCCAGACCTTGTGTCTGAGGGACGCAAGAGTTTTCCTAGCAGTCACTCTTCCTGTAAGTGAAATACAGAATTTTATTTTCTTAAAAGAACATAGACAGGGAAGACATATTCCACATCGAAGATTTCATTCATTTGTCATTTTTAATGCTCTCACCCTCCATATACGCTTTATATAAAAAAAAAATTTAAAACAGCTTAATGCAAAATTTGTCAATTTACAATAAACAATTCTTGGTTCTGTGTCATGCAAAAGTTTGAACACATCAGCTTTGAATTTTATGAAAAATTACGAATCATTTTTTAAGTGCAATAAACTATGTAATTAGGTTATATATTAGATGCTTTAACTAATAGAATTAAATGCCAAATAAAATTTTGGCAGCATATTTTCTAATCTAATTCTATTTTTTTTTTTAGTTAAAGATCTGTATTGCAGCATTTTTGTTAGTGGATTATTTGCTATGTGAAAGCTGTGAGGGGCACATGATAACTGGTCACTGTTGTATGATTTGTCTCTTTATGAATACTGTTTCTGGAAGAAAATGGATCTAGCTCTTCCATCCTGTTGGAACACGTAAAATTAATTCCAGCATTGTCCTGTTAAAATAGACATGAAGACAGCGGAGCCCGATAGCAGCATATAGCTCTACAAAATATTTATACAAGACCACAATGATATACCTTGTGTAAATAACCAATGCAGTTTGCATCGATGCATCGATATTATAGAAATTGAATTTGACTCTTTTTGCCAGTAACAGTCTTGTTTCCCTTTTGTATTTTTAACATGGATTATACGACATCAATTTTTATTAGTACAGGGTACTAATCTATCTCTGGGCACACACTCACACATACATTACAGGACAATTAAGAGCATTCGATATACATGGAATCCATGTATTTGGACTGTGGGAGGAAACCAGAGAACCCGGAGAAAACCCACATGAACATGGGGAGAACATGGAAACTCCACCCAGATCGGGATTCAAACTGGGAACCCCCGGTGTTGAAAGGCTAACATGCTAACCACTAAGCCACCGTGCTGACCCAGTATTGTGGGTATTTTATGGTGTTTTATAAAAACATATCTTTAGTCAGAAATGCAGTATAATGAGCTCCACATCACAGATAGATATGCCTTAACATATGAGCCTGTAAACAGTCATGTAGCCAAACATAAAAATCACTAACAAAAACTTTATAAAATTGCAGTATTACTTAGAAAAATAACACAAATATGATATATAAATGCTGATTATTTGTGCACAGAATCTATACTAATTTTCCCCTTCAATTAGTTTAATAAAAAGCCATTTGTATTGACATTAAAGCTAAGATGTAATTTTTTTAAATAAGATTCATTTGGCTAAACATCTCTGCTCATCCAAAGTACACTCCAATTAGAGGCCGTAAATACACTGACGTAGCATAGGTCTTTTAAAAAGTGCAAATATGGAGTACTTAAACAGAGGTTGTTCTACACTTATTTAAATTCATTCTGAATGTGTAGGCAGATAAACTCTATAATCTGACAAACAATGATGCTGAAATGGGATTGGCTAAATGCTCTAATAAGGAAATACATGTCTGGAAACAATATGAAAGGAAGCAGACAGACCATTTGGTATTGGTATGTGGACATATACAGATGCCTTTTCAATTCCACTGTTTCCACTGTATATTGGAATTATTTATTTATTTATTATTTAAAAGGAATTCAAGGAAAAAATATAATTAACACCAGTCTGTGATTCAGATATTTTTAAACCTTTAATGGAGGCTTTGAAGGTCCACCACTGAGTGTGAACTGCATTTAAATGTTTTTGGTAGTTGTTGATCTGTCCTTTTAGTCACTTTTAAGTTGTTTTAGCCAGTTAGTCTGTGCAAAATAGCTTCAACTCTGGGATGTTACTGGGTTTCCTCCAATTAAAATAGGCCTAAAGATTTATTTTTCCATAGATCCTTTAAAAATGTTACTGCCTCTGTGATAGCAACTACATTATACACATGCCTCAGAACAAGATTGTCATTTTTAAAGAATTTACCTGAGATGAGAGGCACAAACTCATTAATTCTAAAATTTGTGCCAGATACTTTGCCCTCACTCTACTGAGAGACAAAGAAAGACTTAAGCCAGATTCACATGAATCACCTACACATTGCCCTGGGAGGTAAATAATGAGATCTCTCCTTCTAGACTCCTTGACAGCAGATTTGGACATTAATCACTTCTTTTAACAGCATACACAGATTTTGTTCACAGTAGTCCCTGAGTATGAACTACATTTCACAGATGTTTCTGAAATATACATTTAAGTTAAAAAGTTAGTATACGGGGCCGCACGGTGCCTTAGTGGTTAACACAGTCGCCTCTCAGCGCTGAGGATTCCCGGTTAAAATCCCCATCTGGGTGGAGTTTGCATGTTCTCCCCGTGTCTGCGTGGGCTTCCTCCGGGCTCTCCGGTTTCCTCCCACATCCCAAAAACATGAAGGTGAATTGAATGCTCTAAATTGCCCTGTATAGTGTGTGTATGTGTGACTGAGTGAGTGAGTGTGTACCCAGTGATGGATTGGCGCCCTGTCCTGGGTCTATCTGCCCAGCGCCCGAGACGTTTTCCCCTGGATGGGCATGGGGAACCCCCCCCCCGCGACCCTCATAAAGGAATAAGCAGAAGATAATGAATGAATGAATATATACGTTCTGCACTATGGTGAGAGCAAACTACACGAAAGTTAAAAGGCAATTCTTTTTAATTGCGTGATGGCTTTAGAGTTTATATATTCTAAATGAATGTATTATTATAGAGTGATGTTTGTGTAAATTTTAATTCTGAAGTGAATATGTGGAATGAACACAGTGTGAATTGTGACTACGGTCTTCCCATGATTGCTTTCTCACATGAATTAATCAGTAGGTTTTTAAATGAGTGATGGCTTTAGAGTTTAAATATTTTAAATGAATGCATCAGGTTTTTGGCAATGGATAAATACTCGTGAAGACCCATCTGAGGTGCTGCGTTGAATGGTGATAGCGAAGGACCTATCAAATATCTCGGGCGCTGGGCAGATACACCCAGGACAGGGTGCCAATCTATGCTGGGTACACTCACATATCCACTCGCTCCACACACACTATGGGGGCAATTTAGACCATTTAATTTACCTGGAATCCATGTTTTTGGACTGTGGGAGGGAAACCGGAGAACTAAAGGAAACCTAGAGTACACGGGGAGGACATCCTGGATTCGAACCAGGAATCCCCAGTGCTTAGAGTTTTATTTCTTACATTTTGTAAGTGGACCCTATTCGAATCACCCAGGCATTAGTTGTGCTATTTTTAACCTGATTTCCATTAACTCAGCTTAACATCCAGGGTTTGTTTTCATATCACGGCGTATGGAAACCCGGCTAAAATTAAAACATATTCATCTCTCTAGGCAGCAATCAATTGGGCGCCTGCCTAAATTGGCCACCCATGTGGAAAACAACATTGTTTTCTGTACAGCTTACCAGTGCAATTACCTCAATGCATAGTTGGAATTTAAAAGCCAGTTTTTGTGGTTGTAATAGCAACAATAGACAAACTCCAGTCTAACAACACACCAGATGAAAAAGTCACACTTTTCCTGTAAGAAACATGCCCTCAAACAATACCCCAGACTGAGATGTGACGGCGGCATTCAATCTAAACATTGCCTTCATAGTTTAGCTTTGTTGCTTTCTTAATCATAACCATATTTTTGGGATTTGGGATACGTTATTACAAAGCACTAGATGCATACAGGGCAATTTGCAATTAGGGTTAACAATAATTGATATTTTCTTTGCCGGTGCTTATGTTTATTACAACAGACTTCTAATTAAGACAGTGTGCCCCACAAATTGATTGCTACTTAATTCATACTTTAATTTGGCAACATTCCTGCAGTGTTCTTTTTAAAAGCATGCATTTTTACCAAGCACATGGCTAGTTTACGCTAAACCACTCACCAGAAGAGACAATGTGAACCCGTAAATGGAGTGACCGCTAATTTGGATTGATGAAACACATACCACTGGTGGGCTAGTGCAAATAAATCCATAATGAAACTCAAACAACATGGAATGTTGACAATTACATGCACTTGGTGTGAACATACTGCAGACTACAGATGTTTTAACGTGAGGTAGCCAGCATCCTGTTTTTGATTACCCATTCGTGTAACCATTTCCTGTAATAAAACGCTCTGACAAGTGCGGGTGGGATGTTGGGAGGGAATGAAATTTACATTTGGTCATTTAGCAGACACTTTTATCCAAAGCGACTTGCAAGTATCCTTGGGGTCAGAACACAGGGGTCACCATGAAGCACCTCTAGAGCAATGAGGGCTAAGGGTCTTGCTCAATGACCCACATTGGTAACTTTATTGGTCATGGGATTTGAACCCACAACCTATTGATTGATAGGCAAACACCCTAACCACTGAGCTACCACATAAACATTATCATCTTATTGATTACTATTAATAAACAAACCGTCATACATCCTGGGGGCATCTTTATTTGTTCCTAATCCAAAGAGACCCAAAGATATTTCAACTTGATGACTGGGGTTCGAGTACAGGGTACAATTATGAAACAGCACTACTGGGTAGGAATATTTCTGCGATTATGGAAAAATAATTTACCCAAAGCCCACAGCCCAAGATAAGTCTTAGCAGGAAAAATCCAGAGTTCAATTACCAAATAGGAAGGCAGGGTTTGTAAAGTTTGCATGTTCTTCCAAAGGAAACCCCTCAAAACTGCCAAAAAACATGTAAGATTGATAAAATTGCCATGTGAATGATGTTGGAGATCCATCCAGGAGAGAATTCCCACCAATGACTCAATGAACCCTGGGATGCGACTGTAAGTAAGATCTACGGCTATCATAAAACGTGATGTTCCACCATCCACCCATCCATCCATCCACCCACCCAAACACCCACCAACCCAAGTATGTATCCATCAATCCATCCATCTATCCACCCATCCATCCCTCTGCTTATTCCTCTACTAGGGCTGCTGTGGGGTTCCCTATGCCCATCCAAAGGAGAACATCTCGGGCACTGGGCAAATATACCCAGGGCAGGGCGCCAATCCATCGCTGGGCACACACTCACTCACACCTCCACACACTATACAGTGCAATTTAGAGCATTCAATTTTACCAAGAATCCATATGTTTGGACTGTTG
>JAOUQT010032939.1:0-11375 GCA_025769995.1 Xyliphius kryptos
AACATCATAATATAAAACAACATGGGTGAAGAAAGAGGAATGAACCCCTGTGTTCTTCCTTAAACGAAAACTGCATCCTGCAAAGAGCTGAAGGGGAAACTGCTGACCTCAGAGCAGCCAGGCAGAGGATTAAAAGCTTTCCTGACACCAGAGGGGCAGCAAAAATCACCCTAGGGCCAGAAAGCCAAACAGAGTCCAGATCTTGATGGAGAGAATAGGGTTTTAATGATACAAGTGTTTCAAGTAGGCAACTCGACATGTTGAGCATAGCTATGCATTCGTAAGACTTGGTTTAGTCAGGAGGCAAAGTGGCCTTCAAGGCAATCATAGTTTCATTCTTGAAATAGCCCCGTGATATCCTCGGCTACCTGGCTGTGGCAGCAAATGTGGTGTCATAGCTTTGCCACATAGCGACATCGCAGTCTGGGAAGGGTGGAGTAAAGAGGATTGTCTAAATGAAAGAAAATAAATATAACACGGCAGAAACAATGTCTTCATGGGACAAAGATCTAGCTTAGGCATTTTACTTACAAATCTTGTCTCCAAGGGGCCAGAGGCAGATAAATAAAGACCAAGGAGACCCGTGCCATCCTTTGCCCCCTAGGAGCAATAAAAACCCCAGGCCACACATTTATTTAACAATCGCACGCAGGATGCTGCCCTTCCGGCCCCCGAACCACCACAATAACTCAACACTATACACCCAAACATTCAAAATCAGACACAAACAAAATTCACGACAAACTGGCCGAAAAACATGATGTGCAGAGCCCACCCTAAGTACTCCATATTAATATAATGGCTGCTCTCTCTCCTGAACGCTGCACCCCTTCATCCTGCAGGATCTCCAGAATTACCGACGCGCACACCCATAATCCCGCCACGGGAAACTGAATTCTGGCTTAAACCAAAGGCAAACTGGAAGAGCGTGTAAGTGTGTTAACAGGCTTTTACTGAAATAATTCACATCGTAATTTGCTCCTTTGTGTACGATTACATTCAATACCATGTGTGGTGAAGGTTACTGCATGTTTTTAACGCACGTTTTCTTTTTTCAGGCAAATCATGAGACCTGCTGAATGACTCCATCTGAAAGACACCATGAACATTTGTATACTAATCTGGACAATTCCTTAGTGACGCACTTTTATACCGAAAGAGGGTGAAAAAACTGCCAGAAAGAACTGGGGCTCATTTCCAGGAAAGACCACATCCGACTTTTATCTGTAAAATGAATAAACAGTTTAGAGCAAGTGTTCAAGTTGGCTCTGAGTCTCTCGCAACAAAAGAGAATATTTAATATTAAAAGTTGTAAGTACATCAAAATATCACGGTCAATATTGAAATTAGAGCTGAATATTTTAGAGCCCAGGTTCCAAAATGGTGTCATTTATTTTTTATCTTGTGTGCACAAGATAATGTACACATACATATGTGTCTATTGATGCTGCTTCAGATGCACACTCAGTAATATGGTGAGTACAAAGCAGGGAACCTAGCAGGTAAAGTTGCATTTCCACTTTCGAATGCAGTACAACGACGATCTGGCTAAACTAATCCGATCAGAAAGACACCAGACTCCATCAGTTCCATTTTGCTATTGATTTTCCTCTTTTCTCGCCCCATTACGTTTAACTGATCTCACTTCCTTTCTGTTCATATCAGGTTACAATTATCCATAGTCTTAGTCATGAGGTACAACTTGCTGTGAAATGCTTTATTTATTTATTTCTTTAATATACAGTGTTTAGGAGACTCTGAGTGTCGACCCTGGTTGTTAAAATTGATATAAATAATACATTTAGTGAAGTGTGCACCACACACACGCACACACACACACATATAAAAATGATTAATTAATAAGAATTATTTAGAATTAGGACTAAATGATTGGTATAAATGGTCAAGGCAAAGAGTCAAAAAAAAGCCTAGCATGCACAATGTGGGAAACCATATGCGTCAAACGAGGCTGTGACCAATCAATACAACACTTCCACTATCCATGACATTGCTGTAAATTCTGACAAGCAGTGATAATGGCTACAGCTAAACATTGCTGTGTACTTGGTGCTTGTTTTCATATATTTCCCTCTAATAACTTTACTGTTATTCCCCATATTCACATTTGTAGCGAGCAAAGCCTGTATCTGAGACAGGACGGAGAATGTTACATGGCTCTGGCGTTTACTAGAGTGGAAAAATATCCTTGTTACTCTTTCGATATCTGGAAGAAGGAGAAAGTGACTGATAAAAGATGGCACACCGGATAAGGAGGTGAATACAATAAACAGAATTACAGATTTCAAAATTATCAACGAAGTAGCAATTTTAGCATTCGCCATTTTGTTAGATCAGACATTTGTTTGTTTTTACAAGGTAAAACACCAGGTAGAGGTACATTAAAGACATATGGACAAACAAATAGACTAAAATTACACATACATTAAAAACAAATTTCTATCTTTACTTCTAAATTTTCACAATTTACCTTTGTTTAAGCAATGCAGTGCTTATTTCCTCGTACCCACATAAACCCAGTGAACCTAGGCCCAATGGCTTTATGCTAAAGCCACGGCATTTCAACTCACTCTTGTGTCGGCCCTGTGGCATTTTATATGGTGTCTAACCCAGAGCTAGACACTTAAAAGCAGGATCCCCCACAAGAAAGGCCCCAAAGTTTCAGGAGATTTTCAGAGATTTCTGATCAGCAGCTATTCTGCCAGAGGGCTAAGGCATTAAGGATATTTCTGCTCACAGGCTTTTGTGTGGGTTATACCACTTTGGGAAATGGAGGGCCCAGCTAGCACCTGATGATTTTAGTGAGACATAATTCCACTCATATCTGTTTATTTTTTTCATTCAGTGGCTTACTCTGGCACAGAGGTTTTGGCAGTGAAACTAGACTGATTAATGGAAGCACTAGATGGAGATGCAAAACAATCCATCGTTAGTATCGCATTATCATAGGAACCTGGCAAACTAATAAAGCACACTAAACCCAAAATTTCCATTAGGCTTTACTGGCCATGTTTTTGGATGTAGATTTACAGCATTATTATTATTATTAATAATAATAATAATAATAAATAATAATAACTTCAACTTACAGCCTTTCACATAGCCCAAGGCCAACTTACAGTGAAAGAGGTAACAACATTCCCCAAAATTGAGGAAATGGAGGCAGTGGGCCAAGATGTGTTCACCTATCATGTGTATATTAATAGGACAACATTTTTTTCCTCAAGGCATTTGCATACTGCATTTCTGGACATGTATGTGGGCAATCTAGGATCTGTCCATAATGCTCCTTTCCTCTGTATTTTTCCCAGGTACCAACAGGCCCTGTATCCACCAGCTGGGTTCTTTCTTTCAGGACAAATAGGATACTTATGCCTGCAGCAGCCTGCAGCATTTTATTAGGACACCATACCACTCACTCAACACACAGATGTGCCCATGCATTGTCTCACGTTGCTTTAAAATATACTATATATTTTATGTGTGTATTTTGATCAGCATTTTTAATCAAGCCCTCTATAACAAACACTCTGTGTCCTGGATAGTTGGCCTCTCTACACTCCGAAGGTTGTTGATGCCTGCCGCATTCTCCACAACATCTTTGATTATGCAGGTCATGTCCAGGAGGATATAAATGAAGTCCCAAGCCCAGTAACAGCAACAAAGGCGCCTCGGATTGAATGTCTCCGTCAACGTTAACTATATACATGTAGTTCATTCACCCATTCATCTAATAATTATCTTCCGCATAATCCGAGTCAGCTGCAAGGGCAGGAACAGCTTTAGAGAGGGCACCACGCGACTGTAGGGCATACACACACATGCACACAGTCACACACATTCATATACTAAGGGCCACTTTAGATACAACAATTAAATTAACATGCATGTCTTTGGAATGTGGGAGGAAACCGGTATATCCACAGAAAACCCTTGCAAACACGGGGAGAACATGCAAACTCCACACAAATTTCTCGGGTCGCCCCGCCCGGGTATGGAACCCGAGTCCTTCTTGCTTTAAGGCAAGAGAGCTACACCTCTGTGCCATGTCCCATACATGTAGTTATGCTAAGAAAATTAAAACATTTGCTAGACAGACGCAGACAGACGGGGATAGACAGAACAATAAATATATGTTCATTGTTATGTTCAGTTGTTTATTTTCCTTATTAATTTTCAAATCATTTGTTCTTCATGAGGCAAAACCTATGTTGAGCTGTTTGTGAATAATAGTATATAATAACGTATAACTTAATATTTTGGATTGTATCAAAACATTGCTCTTTTTTACGAAAATGAGTGAATATTCTCTCATTTGTACAATATGTACAATTTGTTTAGTTTTTCAAAAAA
Source organism: Xyliphius kryptos (assembly GCA_025769995.1). NCBI lineage: Eukaryota > Metazoa > Chordata > Actinopteri > Siluriformes > Aspredinidae > Xyliphius > Xyliphius kryptos. The sequence continues at coordinate 4,372 of JAOUQT010032939.1, forward strand.
AAGAAAGAAATGTATCCGCTCAATCTGTAGCTGGTGGTTTCTTGGATAGCTGACGTCCGCAAGTCCTCATAAATCACCCCTTCCCCCATTGCATCACTGATCAAATGGGCAGAGCGAGACATTTTCAGGCAATTTGGAATGTACCTATGTTTATAATGTTTACAGACTGTTGTCAAAAGAATAATCTTAAGCCTGCATCTCTGATGGTATGGGGTTGCATTGGGGTATTTGGCATGGGCAGCTTACACATCTGGAAAGACATCATCAATGCTGTAAAGTATATCCATATATCTTCTCCCATCCAGAAGGAAGACCAACATTTTCCAACATGACAACTGCATTTATTACAGCATCATGGCTGGAAGAAGGGTCTGAGTACTGAACTGGCCAGCCTGCAGTCCAGAAAACATTTGACGCATTATAAAATAAAAGATACGACAAAAAAGAGCAACTAGAAACGTACATTAGACAAGAATGAGGAATACCTTGAGAAACTTGTCTCCTCAGTCTCTAGACGTTGACAGACTGTTGTATAGAGAAAAGGGCATGTCTCACAGTGGTAAACATGGCCTTGTCCCAACTTTTTTTGATATGTGTTGTTGTCATGAAATTATAAATCACATAATTTTTCTATTTAAATGAAACATTTTCTCAGTTTAAACATTTGATATAAATTGGAAATGCTAAATTGTCATTATAGGTGAATTGGAGCCCGAAAGGGTAAGGGTTGCGTCAGGAATGGACATCCGGCATAAAACATGTGCCAGATCTTAATGCGAGGAACTCGCTGTGGTGACCCCTGGTGACAGGGAAAAAGCCAAAAGCTAGTAATCTATTAGCCATGTACTGTTTGTTGAAGTATCACTGTGACTGCAGTCTATATCTGTCTCTGGAATGAACTGATATCCTTGGGCTGCTCTTGTTTTTAGAGTAACAATTACAAATCTATAAAGCTGATCCAAGGCCAAAAACTATCCTATACAATCAGACATATGGTCTCTATTATGTCAGTACAACTTCCACAATTTCAACCAGGAACCCAATTTCAAATACACATGCGAGACATTGTCGAGCGAGAGTAGTTTGCTGCATATTTTTGTGGTTTGTTAAAAATAAAAACCCCTAATCCTTACCCTGTCTGCCGGAACTGGTTTTTACATGGTTGCTATTATAGTGGTCTTAGTAGATCAGCTTAAAAGATGTACAAGTAGTTTCAGAAACAAAATCGAAGCAGTTATTATTTACAGCAAAGTTGGGAACGCAAGAGGGTAAAATTGTCTGTGGCTGGGAGTGAGGGGCATTTACATTATATGCTCAGTTATTTTGATATTTTAAAGACATATATTAGTTCATGAAGTCACGTGTGTTTTAGGTTATTTCATATGCAATTGTGACCTATAAGAATCTAGGCGACAGTATATAGATTCTAATAACATCAGTATATTTAATTGTGCGGTTCTAGAATTCAGTAGCAGTCTTATCTCGAAGGAGACGAGGATCATTCACAATCAGAGTTTTCATTAATCCTCGAGAAATATTCGTCTATTTACAGATTTATATAAAAGAACCGTTTTTTTTATCAGTTCCTAAAGAATTGACCTTGTATTAGAGGAATCTTTTATGTGTTAAATGTCTTTGTTAGGAACATAGGAACGTGCTGTGAGGGCAGAACAATGTAGCTGATCAATCACATGAGCAATGGCCATCTGTGAGCTAATGTACGTTAAGTGGTTTTTCATTCATTCAATTATTGTTAAACGTCGTTTCAACATCACAAGGTTATATTCATACTTTGTACACAGGGTTACTTACATATTACAAAAGCGGGGGCAATTGGTATCGCTCATCCACCTAGCATGCATGTTTTTGGGAGGAAACCTGTTCAGAAGTTAAGATCTTGGACTACAAACCAAAAGGTCATGGGTTCAAACTCCACCACAGTCATCCACTGTTGAGTCCTTAAAGGAGGACCCTGGATCCTCAACTGCTAGGTTAGTCATAAGTTGTACTTCACTTTGTATAAGAGCGTTTACTGTAATGCCATGAATGTTGATGTACTTAGAAGACAGTAGTCTTAGACGGTAGTTCTGGCAGATCACAGGTTGAGAGGATCGAGTGCCCATTAAAACCAGCAATAAGAATTTGTTTGTGGCGTACACAAGGTGCACTCAACCCCCATTTCCCCAGAGTTTGAAAACTTAATCTGTCATGCGTAACCCATCACTGAAGCCGGCTCTGTTCTAAATGGTGCAATATTTATGAATATCCCTGATTTTAGCTGCCCATGAAAGCTCACTGATGTGTCAGGAAAACCCATGTGTAGCATGAGCAGTCCATCTTTGACAAAGTGGACATGACAGCAATGGTATTTATTAAATTTATTATTTATTATTTATTAAATTTATTATTTATTAAATAAACAAACAAATGGCAAAAATTTAATACTAATATAGCTATCCTAAAATGCCCTTTTCTCTTTTAACCTGTTACTTGTGTATCATCCCGCTTCCATAAACTAATATTAGGTGTGTAAGATAGCAGGTCATTAAACCACAACACCTAATAATTAATGATTAATGGATATAAATCTTTAGTTAATATAATAACTAACTGTATAACACATGACTGTCTACAACAATATAACACATAAACAAATGCTTTGTACATTTGCACCTACATCATGTAAAACAATCATAATCATTACATTTTATTATCACTTTTACTGATTGATTACTGTGTTGATTTTATAATGTCATAAATTACAGTTTTGTTTTCTCTTGCACACTCTACTGAGTCTCTGTTATGGGTCATGAACCTGCAGCTGGAACTTTGTCCAGCAATAAAGATTGTATTTTTTTTTTTCTCAATGGATGACTTCAGGGGTCATTAGAAACCTGTAAAAGCTGGAGGTTTTCTTTAGGGGACACAAACCTCGAGCTGCTTGCTGCTGATCATCATGTTTCGGTTCCTGGTGTGTGTCCTGTGCTTCCTGCTGTCGGCTTCTGGGAGGTCCATACAATGTAAGAACCAGATTGTACCTATTTTTTACATTCATTCATTTTCTTCCAATTAAATTTCTTTTTGGATGTAATTCCTGTGTTTGCAGGGGGTTTTCTCTGGCTACTCCAGTTTCCTCTCAGATTCCAAAGACATGCATGCTAGGTTAAATGGTGTCTCTAAAGTGGCCCTTAGTGGGTACTTTACATTTATATATTATTACTATTTAAAAATGAATATGGAAACATAAAAAAGCTACATTAAAAATATATTAGAAATGATTACAATTACAACTACAGGGTGGGCCATTTATGTGGATACATACAGATCGATATATATACATTTTATATATATATATATATATATTTGTATATATAAATGGCCCACCCTGTATATACTGTATATCTAACAGATTACAGAATGTGGTAGAAATACAACCACAAACATATACTTTTAATAAAATGCATTGTTTCCTAGATTGAATTGTATTTGATTGCAGACAGCATGGACCTGGGATATTTCATGTTTTTTCTAGTCAACTTTGTTCCATTTGTCTCTGAGAATCTCTGTTTTTATCAACAGTACATGGTTGTCCAGTACCCGTACCCCTTTTCTTCCACGGACATGATTCAGTATTAAATGCAGCATGTGATTTTGAATTTCCTTTCTGAAAAATGCATGGATGTTATTGTTAAGATATCATCCTGAAAGCAACACACTGTATGTTGCGCTAAAATCTCAATGTACTTTTGTGCTTCCACAGAGATGTGCAATAAATTCTCCAAAGAAACGGACACAGCATTTTTGGACTTGCTCCTGATAGCACTCTAAATGGTCCTTTTTTGTCTCCAAAGCACACAGCCTTCATTTCTGAAAAAAAAAAAAAATCTAAAATACTGATTCACGTGACTAAAAACACATGATGGTCCATGCCAGAAGCCTCTGAGCAACACTTCTGAGCATAGTTAACATAAGGCTTCATTTTTGTGGCACAGAAGTGGCGTGGCGTTTGTGAATGTAACTTTACATCAGTGTCATGCGCTGTTATAGTATTATATTGAGAAATACACTATATTTCCAATAGTATTTGCTCACCTGCCTTGACTCCCATATGAGATAATTCATAGTGTTCAATATAACGTCTGTCCCTTTGCAACTACAACAGCTTTAACTCTTCTGGGTAGGCTGTCCACAAGGTTTAGGAGCGTGTTTATGGGAAATTTTATTATTGTATAATAATTACACACGTGCATCCGAACAGATATTTGGAGTCTGTTTGTGTTTAAATACTTTTGTGCTTGTTTTTGGAAGTGGACGAGGAGAAGCCAGAGTTTTGGAAGACTAAGGCCCAGGCTACACTGAACTCTGCTATCAGGAGGAACATTAACACTAACGTGGCCAAAAACATTGTGCTCTTCCTCGGTGATGGTGAGAATGTCTTATATGCACTATTACAGCATAGTTCCTTTAAAAAAGGTCAAATAAAAAAAAAACATAATAATAATAATAATACATACTTAAAGCCATTTAAACTGTATAGCAGGTTTAATATACACTCACAGGACACTTTATTAGGTACACCTTGTTAGTAAAAATGTGGACTCCCTTTTGCCTTCAGAACATCTTTAATTCTTTGGGGAATACTTTCAACAGAGATGATATTCTGCATTCCTTGGATGTAACAAGTGGTTATTTAAGTTACTGTTGCCTTTCTATCATCTCGTACCAGTCTGCCCATTCTCCTCTGATCTCTCACATCAACAAGGCATTTTCGTTCATACAACTGTCCCTCAATGGATATTTTATCTTTTTCGGACCGTTCTCTGTAAACACTAGACATAGTTGTGCGTAAACATCCCAGCAGATCAGCAGTTTCTGAAATATTTAGACCGGCGCCAACATCCATGCCAAGTTCACAGTCAAATAAATCACCTTTCTTACCCCATTCTGATGCTCGAATGATAAAATGCTGAAATTACAGTTGTATATTTACTAATAAGAGGATTCACAGACATCAGAAACTTTTATGTCAACAGGCAGTAAACACTCTAGTGTGTGTGTGTGTGTGTGTGTGTGTAGGAATGGGAATTACCACAATCACAGCTGCACGCATACTGAAAGGACAACTTGAGGGACATCCAGGAGAGGAGACGGTCATGACCATGGATATGTTCCCTTACTTGGGTCTCGCTAAAGTAAAAACTGGACAAGTGTCAAAGACTTGAATATTATTCACCCTATTAAAGTCAAAGTGCCCAGAAGAACAGTGTCAGGTTCTCCGAGACACTCTGATAAATATTACCAATTTACTAATAAAACAGCCCAACTTGCTGCGGACAATCTGACAGAGTTCTTCTGGAGTTTTCTTCAAAACCCAGCAGCCTACATTATGTTTTTTTGTCTACAATGTGCTCTGTTATGAAACATGTTGCTTTCCTGACATTTAAATGTGTCTGTGTGTGTGTGTAGGTGTACACAGTGGACTTTCAGATCCCGGACAGTGCAGCGACAGGCACAGCATATTTGTGTGGTGTGAAGACAAATCTAAATGTTCTTGGTTTGAGTGCTGCTGCGAGGAACGGTGTATGTCGCTCACAGACAGGAAATGAGGTCACATCAATCCTTAAATGGGCAAAAGATGCAGGTATATACCTGTCTGTCTCTCTGACTCTTTGTCTTTATGTTCTCATCAGTCGGAATCACTCGCTGTCTGGCTCATTCTGTTTCTCACGGTTTGATATTGCTGTCTGCCCTGTTGTTTCCTGACTGACTGCATCTTACTGTCTGACTGCATCTTACTGTCTGACTGCACTTTACTGACTGCCTGCGTCTTATTGTCTGACTGCATTTTACTCACTGATTGCGTCTTACCGACTAACTGCGTCATACTGACTGCATTTTACTGTCTACCAGGGTCTTACTGTCTGCCTGACTGCATCTTACTGACTGCCTGCGTCATACTGTCTGTCTGCGTCTTACTGACTGACTGCGTCTTACTGTCTGGCTGCGTCTTACTGTCTGCCTGCGTCTTACTGACTGACTGCATCTTTTTGACTGACTGCATCTTACTGACTGACTGCATCTTACGTTAAGTATCTTAAATGGATGTCCTTTTCATATCGATGACACACTCCTTACCTACTGACCTTACCATAACTCATTTTCTCTATGTGTATATATGTGTGTGTGTGTGTGCACTTAGGGAAGTCGGTTGGAATAGTAACAACAACCCGTGTACAACATGCCACTCCGGCAGCTTCTTATGCCCACAGCGTCAGCAGGAAATGGTACAGTGATGCTGACATGCCTGCTGCTGCCAAGAGGGACGGCTGCACCGACATCGCCTCTCAGCTCATCTTCAACACTGACATCGATGTAAGTGTGTGTGTACAGTATGTGTGTGCTTGGGAATAATTAAAAATGATATCATGAAGTTGAATGTTTGGATTTTGCACTATATTGTTGATATGTGTGTGTGTCCGTGTGTGTAGGTAATTATCGGAGGTGGCCGTAAGTACATGACCCCTAAAGAGACGATGGACCCTGAGTATCCTACGAACATGAAGTCAGCCGGGATCAGACAGGACGAACGCAACCTCATAAATGAGTGGATCAAAATGAAAGAGGGCAAGGTAGAGAGAAAGACATACAAAAAGGAGTGAGGGATGGAGCAAAAGTGGAGAGAAAGCAAGAATGATAGACTGTAAAAATATAAACCCAAGACGATTATTTTTCGATCCCAGTTTTTATGATTTTTGTAAATCTGTGTTAGTGAGCACTTCTCCTTTGTCGAATCCATTCACCTTACAGGTGTGGCATATTAAGCAAAAACGAAAGTGTTAGGTTTATATTTTTCTTCTGTATATATACTATTGTTTGCTCTGGTGATGGACAGACTAACAGATGAAGTCCGACAGGAATCACTGTGGACTATGATGTTTGCAGATGACATTGTCATCTGTAGTGAGAGCAGAAATAAGCTAGAAGAGAACTTGGAGAATACATGT
>JAOUQT010032950.1:0-11374 GCA_025769995.1 Xyliphius kryptos
TAAATAAATATTTTATTCATTTAGATCTAGGATGTGTTCTTTTAGTGTTCCCTTTATTTTTTTGAGCAGTTTATATATATTTCTCATTTTACTTCCAAATCTATTTTGTGCAGATAAATCACATACAACTCAGATTTTAAAAATTAAATAAAGGTTGTAATGTAATAAAATGGGTTAAAAAAAACACTTTTGCAAGGGCCCCGTAGCTGTGTCAAGCATGTTCATGCAAAACCAGCTTTAAGCACATTTCACTAAAAGATCTCATATGATTTTGACAGTCACACAAAAGATGGTCATTACTGTTAGCAATTAACATATGTCACAGAAGAATTTGAAAAATTACACATGAATGTAAGATTGTAATATCTTAATATCTTAATATGTTCTTAATAGTATCTTATGTTCACGTCATTAAATCAGGTTTATTTAGTTCTATAGTGTGTCACAAAGCAGCTTTACACTGATCTGATCCTGAACCCAAAAAACTGAAGGAAATGTTTAATGTTTTGTTTTACCAGGATTCCGCTGTGGGCATCAGTGCCTGACCTCACAAATGCTAACTGAATCATAGACACACTACCCATCAAAAGCATAGAGGACGTTCCGACGGCAAACAGGAATCCAGTTACTAAGTGGAATACCTAGGTGTCCCAGTACTTTTGTAGTGAGTTACATGAGACGACTCAATAATCTGTTATCTTTTAAGATTCCCCTGCCCACTAACTCAAATAAATTCTCCTGTCTTAAGCGTATCATCAGCAAGACCGTTACTACAACTTTTATGATCAGAGGTATTTTTTTTTGTCTTTAGGTCTTTTTTTCATCTTTCTCTAAGTATGTTGTTTTTTAATTTCTCAGATATTGTTTAAGTGGTACCCTTTTCTCAAGTACAAACGGGATTCCAAAAAAGTTGGGACACTTAACAAATTGTGAATGAAAACTGAATGCAATGCTGCAGAGATGGCAAATGTCAATATTTTATTTGTTATAGAACATAGACGACAGATCAAAAGTTTAATCTGAGTAAATGTAACATTTTAAAGAAGAAATATGTTGATTCAAAATTTCACAGTGTCAACAAACCCCAAAAAAGTTGGGACATGTAGCAATAAGTGGCTGGGAAAAGGAAATTGAGCATAACGAACAGCTGGAAGACCAATTAGGTCAACTGACAACATGATTGGGTATAAAAAAGAGTTTCTCAGAGTGTCAGTGTCTCTCTAAAGCCAAGATGGTAAGAGGATCACCAATTCCACTACTGGTGCGCAGAAATTCCAGAATGGTGTTACCCGACATAAAATAGCAAAGACTTAAGTTCTCATCAACCGTGCAGAACATCATCAAAAGATTCAGAGAATCTGGAACAATCACTGTGCGTAAGGGTCAAGGCCGTAAAACACTACTGGATGCCTGTGATCTTCAGGGCCTTAAGAATTTCCATGTATATTGAAATACATATCTTTGGTTTTTTTCAATCCTGTTTAAAAATCTTAAATAACTGGTGAACAAAGCAACAAAAATGAAAGGATACTCGGTGAGCCGAGATCCGCAAATATTTAAACTGGAACAATAGACATTGAGCAAGTCACCTTAAAACATTTCAATGCATTATTCAGACTCATGTACGAAACATCTTTGTACAGAACAAACAATAACAAAGACTGTTCCCGTCTTTTCATTGCCTTTTTTTTCTGCCATGAACTCTAACAATGTCCTTCATATCTCTGTTCCTTTATGTTCCTTCATGCATTTAAAGGCAAAGACGACCTTTCATAAACATCGACGAGATAAATGACTGCGTTGTTATTCATTTAATAAAAATAAAACCTGTGGGAGGCACGGTGGCTTAATGATTAGCATGTTCACCTCTTAGCGCTGGGGATTCCCGGTTCGATTCCCGATCTGAGTTTCCATGTTCTTCCCGTGTCTGCGTGGGTTTCCACGGGTTCTCTGGTTTCCTCCCACATTCCAAAAACATGGATTCAAGGTAAATTGAATGCTCTAAATCGCTCCATGTAGTGTGTGTAAGTGAGTGTGCTCAGCGATGGATTGGCGCCCTGTTCTGGGTGTATCTGCCCAGCGCCCGGAACGTTCTCCTGGATGGGCCTGGGGAAGCCCACTGCGTACCTGGAAAAGGATTAAGCGGAAGATAGAAGAGTGGTTGGCACGTTCGCCTCTCAGCACATCAAATCTGGGTGGTTTCCCTGTCCCTGTTCTCCGTGTCCCCATGTTTCCTCCTGGTTCCCCCCACCGGGCAAAAACATGGATTCAAAGTGAGTTGACCGCTCTAAATTGCCCCTATATTGTGTGTGTGTGTGTGTGTGTGTGTGTGTGTGTGTGTGTGTGTCGAGGCGTTTTCTCCTGCATGGACATGGGGACTATCATCGCCCCCGATCTGGATGAATCCCGATCTGGGTGGAGTTTTCCATGTTCTCCCCAGGTCCGCTTGGGTTTCCTCCGGGTTCTCCAGTTTCCTTCCACAGTCCAAAAACATGGATTCCAGGTAAACTAAATGCTCTCAATTGCCCCGTATAGTATGTGTGCGAACCCCACCACGAAACCTCATAAAGGAATAAGCAGAAGATAATGGCTCGGCAGTGCACTCTAGTGGGCATCTGTATTACACTCACAGACCGATGTCTTGAATTAATAAAACGACAAATTATTATTTGTAAACGACGTTGTTTAAACCGAATCTGTGTTCAAAATTCAGCAAACTCCAAGTGTTCTTGATTTTCTTTAGTGACAATAATACAGAAGTGATTTCTGCAGTTAGGACTTTAAATAAGACCCCAAACACTAAAACATGACCTGACTCACGTATCCTGTACGTGCGTGAGATGACGACAGGATTAACAACCTGTACATGTTTGATTTTATTCCCTCATGAAGAAAATTCAAAATTGTTTTGGTAAAACCAGCTGTTATGAAATAATTGTTATAAAATATTGCCAAATATTTTTCCAGAATAGGTATTTAACCAGATTGTTAATCTTGTCAGTGCATTACATGAAACACGACATTTTTCTCTATTCAAAATATTATTTATGCCAAATTTGACATAATAATGACAAAAGTACCGGGACACATCCCTTAATCAACGAATTCAGTGGGTTCCTCTAGTGCCTGAATAAGACAATTTAAGCATTTAGGCAAATGTATGCATTCTGGTTCACTGTGCCCCTGGATGGGCATGTCGAAACATGCCCCTCGAATGAATGTAGACACAATTAATTTAGACATTTTGTTTGTGAGCTGAAACATTCGTAACATTTAACATTCACATTCCACGTGATTCATTCACATAACTATTCTTTATTGCTATTCAGACTTTTTTTAAATGATTGATTTTTTTTTTAACATTCACTCACACCAATTGTTCTGAGATAACAAAAAGCAGAAGTATGCAGTCACCCAGCCCAAGATGGAGGGGAGGGTACAGGGTGTGGATGGAAAGGGGGAGGGTGGAAGGGGTGGATGGAGGGGAGGCGGATCTACCTGAGGCATATAAATTTGCACCTGACCTTCGTTTAAGCCTCTTTGACCACAGAATCCACGTAGGTACGCTTTCAGAAACCAATTAATCAAATTAGCTCATCATTAGGTTCAGAAGATGCCTGTCGAGTTTGAACTTTGCCCGGGAAGAAAAATTGGGGGCTCAAACCCCTGTTTCATCATCGCAGAGATCGGTCAGAACCATCAGGGAGACATTGAGATCGCCAAGACAATGATTCGCATGGCTAAGGTACTGTAAATGTAGAACCTGCTACTAATTTTCTTTATTTTGGTTCCTTTTGATAAATTCACAAATGGGGAACCGTCACTGAATTCAATTTTATTTAATTTAATGATGTGAATGTCGTTTGTGTTCTGCTCTTAGAATAAAACTGAGTTCAAATCTGTTCACTTTCTTTTTTTAGCCACTAAACCAATGAATCAATCAATACATCAATAATATCATTCTCTTCTACAGAACACACAACGCTTACGTTCAAAGAACAGTAGATGTGTGAAACACCTGTAGGTGGTCTGTCAGAACTCGTCATTGTGACGCCAACCTGCTGCCAAACCTACAATAAAACAGTTAAATCAACTTTTTAGAATGAAAAATAAAAGTATTAGGGTCCAAATTCGAACCGGTGTCAGGTACATAAGCTCCTTTGCACACACCTCACCCGAACCATCTCAGCAGAGGCAGCAGCAGCACCAACACCTGCTGCACCACCACCTGAGGTATGCAGCAGCAGGTAAGCAGTACTGTCCAGGTCGCTAGATCTTTATTTCATATTTCACCAACCCGTAATGCACACACAGAGAGAGCGAGAGAGAGAGTTTTGTCTTACTTTAGCTTTATTTCACCCAACACTAAATTAAAATGGGTTGCAAAAGAGACCTATTAACAAAAATAAAGAATTAAATAATCACCACAGATTTAGTCAAGGAGAGAGAAAGCGAGAAAGAAGGTGTAACAGGAGTAATATAACTGCCGATAAAGAAAGATAGATCCGGTTTGTAGTTTTAGTTATACAAAGATCGTTGGAAAAGAAATAAATAAATTATACATTTTTTTTATCCTCGAGAAAATTCATCAGCAAAACACAGTAGAAATAGAGCAACATTAGATATTGTAATAGTAAAAGAATAGAACATAGAATGGATGTAAAAAATGTATGGATATATTGTGCAATGTAGTCCTGGGTATAAATTGCAAAGTGTCCAAAAGTGAGCAAGTGTCCCATAGAGAATGCTCTAAAGTGACCATAGTGCCAAAAGGCAAAGTCCGTATTTATTTGTCCTTCTGACAGCCCGGCCAGTAGAGTGTTAAAAAGCCCGATAGCTCTCATTTGGTCCATAATAAAGGTCTTTGGTGGGCGACTAATGCTATCCATGATCGAGAGCAGTTCGTTGAGGGTCCTCTTCCCTGCCACCTTAATCACAGCGTCCAGTTCCACACCAACCACTGACCCAGACCAGCCTGACCAGCTTTGTTGCTTCTCATCTTTCTTCTCAACAGATCGACTCTGAATTCTTTCTCTATTTAACATTTTAATCCCCTTGATCCACCACCACACACTGCGGTGCTCATCCAAACAAGACCTGCTCTGTGGGTCTGGAAGATTATTTCCAGATCATTTTTGGAATTTGAAAGCTTTTTTTTGGTTCTATTATCCTAATCTGGTTGACTTCTCAAATTCAAACAATTGAGACTAAATTTAACTTCATGATAAAGAACGTTGTACTTACAGGTTCTTGGTGTTGATTTTTCCTCGCGCTGATTTCATCCCAAAAGCGTTATAATCCAGACCTGATTAACAGGTTCTCCCCTTCATTCTCTCCTCCTCTTCCTCTCTCTACAGAGTTGTGGCGCAGACTGTGTGAAGTTTCAGAAAAGCGAGCTGGAGCACAGATTTACCAAACGAGCCCTGGAGAGAAAGTACACCTCCCCTCACTCATGGGGAGGCACTTATGGCGAACACAAGCGCCACCTAGAGTTCAGTCATGAGCAGTACAGAGAACTGCAGCGCTTCTCTGATGAGGTGGGGATTTTCTTCACGGCATCAGGGATGGATGAGGTCAGTAAACCCACAGAACCAGACTCATTATGTCTGATGAGAAAATACAGTTTTAATTAATCAATTAATCAATATCTGTTAGATGGCTGTGGAGTTTCTGCATGAACTCAACGTGCCCTTCATTAAAGTGGCTTCAGCCGACACCAACAACATCCCTTATATAGAGAAGACTGCCAAGAAAGGTGAGTCCTTACAGCAGACCTGGGGGCCCATTGGTCAAATCCAGACCTTTGGCGTGGCCCCTGGTGAACAGTGTAGTATTTTACATTTGATTTCTACATCATGTACAGGTATGAAATTATTTTCAGCCTGTTGGTTCTTATGGTCTCTAAATAAAACTTATATCTCAGTTAAAATGACTACAGTCATCTAATTAATTTTAACATAATTATAGTAATAATCTGTTAATTAGGGTTCAAACTTGAAGTGTTTAAGACACTGTTCTATTTGCTCAGACTTTTCTTATTATTATTCCTATAAAAAAAAAAGTTGGACTCTTCCTTTCGGTCAGACTGCTACATACAACTTAATCCTCACGTCCAAATTGCTATTAAGTCATTGTTTATAATAAAAAAAAAAATTAAAACCAAAAAATTCTACAACTTGACACAAACATTCAGCATCAGTGCCGGCTGATTACACTTGGTGCATTTGTGTCTATAGGGGGTGCTATAATGGCTATATTCATGTATTATAACTCTCTCGCCAGGACGCCCCATGGTGATCTCCAGTGGGATGCAGACTATGGAGACCATGCGTCGTGTGTATGAGACAGTGAAGAAGAACAACACAAACTTCACCTTTCTGCAGTGCACAAGCGCCTATCCGTTACCCACCGAGCATGTGAACCTGCGCATCATCCCGGTGCGTTCTTTTGTCTCACTGTGTAGATGGTTATGAGTTTCACATTATCCATAAAGGGCAGCACAGTGGCTTAGTGGTTAGCACGTTCGCCTCTCAGCGCTGGGGATTCCTGGTTCGAATCCCAATCTGTTGGAGTTACCATGTCCTCCCCGTGTCCGCGTGGGTTTACTCCGGGTTCAATGTACCCAGCGATGGATTGCCGCCCTGTCCTGGGTGTATCTGCCCAGCGCCCGAGACATTCTACCCCCCCTCCCCCCTCCCCTCAAAAAGGAATAAGCGGAAGATAATGAATGAATGAAAATCATAATATTTTATGACAAGCACCTGTATAATGACTAAATGTATAATCCTGGCGCACAATCAATGTTCCGAATGATCTCTTTGATCTTTGTTTTTGCTAAATATCGACACACCAAACAGTCCTATTGCATAAAGGGGTATGACGTAGCATTTTATTGAGAAAGGTATTTTGCTCAGATATCGTTTCTTCAATGTCTGTTGTGTTTTTTCTTCGATGCAGGAATTCCAGAAGGAGTTCCCAGACATTCCAATCGGATACTCTGGGCATGAGGCCGGTATCAGTATCTCTGTGGCCGCAGTGGCTCTGGGTGCGAAGGTTGTAGAGCGTCACGTGACCATGGACAAGAGCTGGAAGGGCAGCGACCATGCGGCCTCCCTGGAGCCCTCCGAGCTGGAAACACTGGTCCGGGAGATCCGAAGTGTAGAGCTGGCTTTGGGTTCTCCGGTGAAACAGATGCTGCCCTGTGAATCCTCCTGCCACAGCAAGGTCAGAGGTCGAGGTTCATTATAAGGCGCCATAAACCCTCGTATCTGCGACCTCTGTGTGTTTATGTAAATGCCTTTATGCTCTGGTTACAGCTGGGTAAATCTGTTGTGGCCAAAAAACCAATAAAGAAGGACACGACACTCACCATCGACATGCTGGGGGTCAAAGTGGCAGAACCACAAGGTGTGCCGCCGGAGAACATCTTCTGTCTGGTGGGCAAGAAGATCAAAGTGGATCTGGAGGAGGACGACACCGTGACCAGTGACATGATCCAGGAATGAAACCGTCGTTTACACTGTGACTCGTGAAGTTCTGGGTTAAATGTAGAACTCAAATACACTAATATGGACAAAAGTACTGGGACGCTACACTTAACCACTACATACATAGCAGGCACCAAGGCCTGTATTTTGCGGGCTTCCAAATCTGAGGGAACTGTTTGGGAAAGGTCCTTTTCTGTTCTAGAATAGTGCACAAAGCAAGGTACATAAAGGGCGTGAACTTAACCCCATAATTCCCTTTTGTCATGTATTAGAATAGAGATTTCACTTATCTTAGACACACTACAAAATGTTGGAGAGTGGAACCATAAGCTCCAGTGCAGGTCCCGATACTATTGTCCATATTGTGTTTGAAGGGATAAGGGCACTATCTTTATTTAGGTTGAATGAAATGAAGGGAACTGCAGGCTGCAGGTATGAAGATCTCCAGGTGAACAGACTCTCGTAGCATTTAAATATTGTTACTTAAAACTACTGAATAACTTTGTGTTTCATATATATATATATAATATTATGGTTTTTATCTAAGGACGCTATTCTGTACACGTTCTTTATTCTGTAAAACAAATTTATATAAAACACTAAAATATATATTTTTGGGGAAAAACGAATAAAAAAATCTTTTTTTTTTAATTCCCTAGCCGACAGGTCCGGCTTTTAGGATCCTTTAAGACCAGAAAGCACCATTACAGCTGACATGATGCCCCCTACAGTTGACCAGACATATTTTCAGTCACCATGGGGTCTTAAAAACTTCTCGAACCAGTGCACCAGTATCCCTGCAGTGCTGGAAATATTTTATTCATTTATTCTCTTCCGATTAATCCTCTACAAGGGTCGCGGGGAGGGGGCATTGCCCATGCCCATCCAAAGAGAACGTCTCAGGCACTGGGCAAATACACCCAGGACAGGGTGGCAACCTCACACAGACTATAGAGGCAATTTAGAGCAGTCATTTTACCTTGAATGTTTTTGGACTGTGAGGAAACCGGAGAACCCAGAGGAAACCCACGCGGACACGAGGAGGACATGGAAACTCCACCCAGATTGGGATTGGAATCCCCAGCGGATGTACTAACCACTAAGCCACTGCGCTGCCCAATGGGAATCATTCACTATAAAAAAAAATTTTATAAAACACCTGATCTTTTTGGGGTCCTGATCTTCAGAGAACAGACTACAGGACTACAAAATGTAACTATAGAAACTACAAAGTCCGTCTATATGATCAGTGAAGCTGAGATTATGGACAGTGGGAGAAGTATAGAGTTTGTGGGTTTAGTATGTATTGTTATTTTAACACAAGTCCCACAAATTTAAATTGTTTTAGGGCTTTTATCTCAAACATTAAAGTCCATGACAGCGGAACTTATTGTGTTGTTGACTAAAGTTCACCACTAGATGGCAGTAAAACCACACACGTCCTCAGTCTGGTGTTTGTACCTTTACTGAAGAAGTTTTTGAGGAGCTCTGATTTGGAGGAACTGTTTACTTTGTTCATCAAATTTTGGATGCGGTAATAATTAGTTACATCTCTTTCCTTACACTAATTGTCTGTTTTTAACTTCATCCTGGGTTCAAATCCGAGTTTAAGACAGCTGTGGAACAGATCTTTAATGTGCCACAGCTGGAAGATGAGACTTGGAGACAGCACCTTCTCACAAATCAAATCTATTAATAGTCTCACTGTCAGTCCTCATTATTATTCTCCACCTCTGATTGTCTTTTTGTCAGGATGCCGTGCAGGAGAGAGAGAGGGAAATTGAGACCGATCATGACAGAGAGAGAAACACAGAGGTGTCAGGTGGTGGTACAATCATCCACATTATTGAACCATAATCCTGATTGGCTTTCGAATGGCTGTCAGGAACCTGTCAGAGGCTCAGATTTGGCGAGAAACAGCATCATGAAATGCTTACAATTATAAAGAAGATCGAACCTGGAACCAAAAATGGATTCATTCAGCATTTGGGGCCGCAGGTTCGAAACCAAGTGACTTTTAACTGTTTATCCCACCGCAGTACCACCTCCCCAACACACACTGTTTAGGGCAGCATGGTGGAACCGCGGTTACCGCTCATGTCTTACAGTAAGACGCTCCTGGGTTTGATTTTCAGGTGGCATGGAGAGGACATGTTTTGCATGGAGTCTGGCACATTGATGACACTTTGCATGAATCCAGTTGTGAGATGTGCACCACATACGGACCAAGTGGCTCACGTGCAGGTTAGTGTTTAATGCATCCATCTATTATCTTCAGCTTATTCCTCTACCAGGGGAGAACATCTCGGGCGCTGGACAGATACACCCAGGACAGGGCACCAATCTATCGCTGGGCACACACTCATTCACACTATAAGGGGCAATTTAGAGCATTTAATTTACCTTGAATCCATGTTTTTGGATTGTGGGAGAAAACCGGAGAACCAGAGAAGACCCACGCGGACACGGGGAGGACATGGTAACTCCACCCAGGTCTTTACGTAATCATCCACCCATCAATTATCTTCCGCTTATTCCTATACGAGGGTCATGTTGGGTTTCGGGTTTGCCATGCCCATCCAGGGGAGAACATCTTGGGCACTGGGCAGATACACCCAGGACAGGGCGCCAATCTATCGCTGGGCACACACTCACTCACACTATAAGGGGCAATTCAGAGCATTTAATTTACCTGGAATCCATGTTTTTGGACTGTGGGAGGAAACCGGAGAACCCGAAGAAGACCCACGCGGACACGGGGAGGACATGGAAACTCCACCCACACGT
The DNA here is from genome assembly GCA_025769995.1 of Xyliphius kryptos. Classification (NCBI taxonomy): domain Eukaryota; kingdom Metazoa; phylum Chordata; class Actinopteri; order Siluriformes; family Aspredinidae; genus Xyliphius; species Xyliphius kryptos. The sequence continues at coordinate 10,275 of JAOUQT010032950.1, forward strand.
CCACACACTATACGGGGCAATGTGAAGCATTCAATTAACCTGGAATCCATGTTTTTGGACTGTGGGAGAAATCCCAAGTGGACACGGGGAGGACATTAATGGCTCATTTGAAGGAAGTAGTACCACATGTTTGCCACATGTGGACTGGATATGTTCTTGGACACGAGGGCCGTATTAATGTTTACATACGAGGGCCACCTTCGGCAGCTTTCCAGTGAGCTAGCGGCTCTATATCTCAACCAGAAGACGTCCATGTTCTGATCTGTATGCTGCCTGGTGTCCAGAATGTTCAAAGCCATGTCCATTAAGACGTGATCAGGTGAGTTTGGTGTCTCAGTGCTTTTGTGTAGTGCCTTACATTCATGTTTGATGTTTTCAGACTGCAGTACAGAGCTGTGTTCTAAAAACAGAGAACCATAATATTACTGATGTCTGCTATTTGATTTTAAGACTCATTTCTCTTTAAAGGCAGAAAAGGTCCGAACAAACAATCGGCTCGTTTCTTCTCGTGCGTCACATGACTGTGGCTCATGATGGCATTGACCGTCTGTATCCCATAATCCTTCAGCAGTCGGGTTGTCGGTCTGATTATTTTCCCTGCTGAGATTCAGCTGTCCGTCAAAGTGACGGGACACACTGGAGGTCTGAACGTTTCTAATTATGATGTCAGATTAGAATCCTTTGGACCAAAGGAAGAAAGAAAAGCCTGTGATGTGTTGGATGGAGTCTTAACTGTGGAGATAAATCTGCCAGGTATATCTGATTAACTTAAAACAGGTGTTGTGTATTATATTAAACACTTTGCACAATCAGATCTAAAGGTCCATTTCTGTCCCCTACTGTGAAATCTGCACCAATATTACACCAATGGCTGACTATAAATATATACACACTGCTCAACAAAACAGTGTGTGAGATCAAGCTGTCCAGTTGGTGTTCAACACTGATGGTGTATCCATTTCACTTGCTGTTGTGCAACAGTTCGAAATGAGAGGCACTTAGCAAGACCCCCCCTATAAAGGAGTGCATCTGCAGGTGGTGACCACACCCCTTTTCTCTGTTCTCATCCTTTCTGCCTGATGTTTGGGTCACTTTTGCAT
>JAOUQT010032959.1:0-11373 GCA_025769995.1 Xyliphius kryptos
TGGAGTGCAGCGGGGGCAATCGCAAACAGATCACTTCTTGGAAACGAGGACCTTAACTATTTTCAGGAGCACAAAGACCAGTAAGAGGAACCTTCTGTATTTTATTAAATGTAAAGCAGCAGCTGAGGTCTCCTCCTTAATCCAAATCCACTTCTCTGCACCAGGTTCCCCAGTTTCTATGCTACAGCCGCAGCAGATGCTACTCTGGGTTACATCCTGGCTTTTCTTATTCTCTTGGTCTCCGTCAAAATGTCGCACCTCATGCGCCTGAACTCCAAACTTAATTTGATCATCAACGCTTTGCAGCGGGCGTGGACGGACATCTCCAGCTTCCTTATAGTCATAGCCATCATATTTCTCGCCTACTCCATGTTGGTGAGGATCTCAAAACTGACACCTTGATCAGGAACACCATTAAATACACTAATTATATGGGTTTTTCCTTCTTTTTACAGTTTAACCTGCTGTTTGGTTGGATTCTGTACACTTATAGAACTTTGTTAGACACAGCGATGGCCATCATCAGTTTGCAGATGGGAGCATTTAATTACGATGAGGCAAGTTAGTGCATGACTAACTTTCACTTATACTGTACATTGTTCACTGACATGTTGAATCTGCAGGTCTTAAATATGAACCCTGTGCTGGGTGGTATCGCCATCGGCTCCTGTGTCATCTTTATAACCTTCATCGTTCTAAATCTCTTCATCTCTGTCATTCTGGAGGCCTTCAGTCAGGAGCAGAAGAACCACAAGGTAATATGCAGTATTTTGTAATTTTACTCTACTTAAAGTAGCTTAAATTTGGTATTTCCACTGAAGACCTTAAAGAAAATCTGAAATATTACTCAAGGACCAATTTTATATTGATGTTTGCTCAAGCTTTGCTTCTGCCCCCCAATATATTTAATTATTTAAGTGAAACACAAACGTCTATGTACCTTCTGTCCATGTTTTCTCTCACAGTCGTTTACTCGCATTGCTTTATTATAATCAACACTATGAGGTCATAAGTATGTAACCCACTTATTAGATTCGTCCTTCAAATCTGGAGGCATCTGGTTCTGGTAATTGGCATTGAAGTGTGTTACCCTCTTAACGTGAGAGAACGGTATACCGTACACTTCAGTATTCCGTACAGTTGACCTTTACCTGCGATTTAAACAATAAACTACTTCCAGTTGCCTCTTTGTTAGCAGGTGTTTGGAATACTGATGCAACATGGTGAAAGGACTGAGGGCAGTTTTTTTTTGGTTTTCTTTAAAACTATTGGTCCAAAAGTAACCAATCAAAGTGTATTTTGGTTGCTAGGGGGGTATTCCATTGTTTGACCAATCATTGCAGCGTATTTGAACTCGGGTATTTCCGTAATATCCACTTAAAGGCGGAAAATACCGAAAATGTTTACGGAATACCGTTCTCTTACGGTACAGTCCGAAGGCCTCTTGTCACTTGATGTGAATATGTGTCCGCCCTGTAACTTGTACAAGACTGACTGCTGGGATAAGCTCCAGTATCACTTAATATAAAATGTAGCTTAGATGATGAGCAAATGTAGTTAAACCGAGTTATCATGTATTTTAAATGTTCTCACTCCACCAGCCGTCTGAGGAGGAGGAAATCGTGGACCTGATGCTTATAAAGATCTGCAAAATGTTTGGAATCAAAGTTATGAAAAAAGAATAAACAACATCACAGCGTCATGGCAACCACACACCGCAATGCATTTTGGTTTGAATAACAGGTGCTGTAAACGGTATATGCATTTATGTCTATATCTCTAAATGCACACACACACACACACACACACACACACACACACATTGATCTCACAGTGAGCCACAAGCTAGACATATTTACAGCATAAATGAAGAATATTAAGCTTTAAACACTTCAGAAAATATATATCATGGCGATAACCAGTTTGCTCCTTAATGGATTTAACGGCTCTGGTGTTGTGTTGCTTCATTGTGTCTCCAGCTGCTGTTTTTATTCTGTACTGAAAACTCAAAACCGATATTTATAATGAACCCAAAGTTATAATCATTTCAACCTAATCTAATAGACTTGACTATGTGACTCATTGTATCGTAGTACATGTAACTCAAGAGTTTCTGTTCAACTGTAAATAAAGTCATGGGAATTTGTTTTTTTTTTAACAATGTCTGTGTTTTCTCCTAAAGAACTAATAAAATACGGGTTACCAATGAGGGGTTACTGGTTCATGGTGGGGAACGGGCACAGTGACTTAGTCCCTCATTAGTCTTATAAGCACAAGTTTGAGGTTCTTGCATCCCAGCCAGCAACTTATTGTCTACTTAAAACTCTTTATTTGTTCTAACTGATCATATCAGACCTAACGCCACTAAGCCTTTACTATACTGTCATTTACGTCTCTGTGAACTAAAACAGAGGTTTTATTCAAGTCTCAACCATATAGACATGCAAAAATGGAGGAACCAGTGGAGGCTTAGGGTACCTGCTGATGGGCAAAGAGAAGGTCAAGAAACTACCGATCCCAATCAGATTGAGCACCATTTATGAACTTGAAATCGTTTTTTCAGGTTAATACATGTATCTGGATGATAAGGGATGGATGGTATAAACACATTTTATACCCAGTAGCTGGTAAATCTGTTTTAAAATGTTTCTTGGTCAGTTAGAATGTAATAAAAGAGTCCATGTTTAAAAAAAGAACTAGAATTAGGAGAAAGCTTCAGGTTTGTACTGATTTTAGATTTTAGAAAGAAGAAGCAGGAACAAAGCCGACATGAAGCACAAAATCGTAAAATGAAAGTCCTTGTAGTCTACAACAGAGTTTTTAATGCAGAGAACCATGGGATACAAACACACTTGCAAACAAACAGGACTGACATATAATGACGCGTGAACATGAAGGTAAGGCGGGGTTAAATAGGCATGAAGGATATAATTAGAACGTTATATCCTCTAATAATATCCAATATAATTTTAAATTTAGTTTCCAAAGCGCCGGCACGGTGGCTTAGGGGTTGGCACGTTCGCCTCTCAGCGCTGGGGGTTCCCGGTTTGAATCCCAATCTGGGTGGAGTTTCCATGTTCTCCCCGTGTCTGTGTGGGTTTCCTTCGGGTTCTCAGGTTTCCTCCCCCAGTCCAAAAACATGAAGGTAAATTGAATGCTCTAAATTGCCCTGTATAATGTGTGTGTGAGTGTGTACCCAGCGCTGGATTGGCGCCCTGTCCTGGGTGTATCTGCCCAGCACCCAAGACGTTCTCCCCTGGAGGGACATGGAAAACCCCCTGCGACCCTCATAAAGGAATAAGCGGAAGATAATGGATGAATGGATAGGTTTTCAAAGCGATGCCAATCATAATGTTTTCAGTAAACCTTCTGTATGGAGTTGCATTCCTCAAAGATTTCTGTTACAGACAAAAAAATCATTATGGACCCCAACATGGTCAGATGATCAGTGAGAGTCTCAGTTAAAATAAAACATGATCCATCTGAACTGATATATAAAGATAAAGAGGTGTAGTAGCACCTTGAACTTCAGCAAACTATAAAATTTTATACAATTGAAGGACATTTGGTTAGACATTTGGTTAGTCAGGCTAGCCTTAGAAAACACATTTCTCTTTTGATCCTAAGGCCAAAAAATTGCCACATCCTTTTTACTGCTATAAATTTATAATGTTTCATTCATTAATAAACTTTAAATTGGTCAATCTTTCAGACTTCCATTTGAAATATTCATATCAAATTAGATTTAATTTATTTGAATTGGTAAACCCTATAACCAGTTTGTTTACATAGTGACACTGTTTTATATTTTAAAAAATACATAAAGTTGCGAAAAACACTCTTTTTTTAACACACGCACACACACACACACACACACACACACACACACACACACACACACACACCATTATCTATTGGGACACACACTTGAAGGAATGCACTTATTTACGTCAAAATAAATGGGGGGTGGTCAATATTAGCCCTTTGAAATAAGTTCCTAGGATCAACCAAAGATGTTTTTGAGTAATTTAAGCATTTTAAGCTAATTGGGAGGCACGAGGACCCAACCTCTTGAGAGTTAACCTCCTTACATTTAATTACTGAACTACAAAATGTCAAAACTACTTAAACACAGACCCTGAGACAGGACGCTCTGCTGATTGTTATGACATTATGGTTGTATAGTTAATGAGCTGTGCTTTATGGTATGACATGATAAACGATTGGAATTATGATTAAATGGTTTTGCGAAGCACAAGACTGAACAATGGGTCTGCATCTGTCCTGTCATTTACTGGAAATCAGTCGTTTAAGGGGTTATTATTCTATTTCAAATAGAATAAATCCCCCCCCCCACACACACACACTTGTCTATCAGGTGACATGTGACACATCTGTATATTTTTAGATACTAAGAACTATTCTTAACTCCAAGTTTTCCACAGTCATTTTACAAGACTATCGTTTTCTGATTATAGTGGTGGTGTTGGTGGTGATGATGGTGTTGTTGGTAATGGTGAGGTTGGTTGTGATGTTGGTGGTGGTGGTAATGGTAATGTTGGTGGTGTTTGTGATATTGTGGTGGTAATGGTATTGTTGGTGTTGTCGTTGTTGGTGGTGGTGGTGGTAATGGTAATGGTAATGTTGGTTGTGGTGGTAATGGTAATGGTAATGTTGGTTGTGGTGGTAATGGTAATGTTGTTGGTGGTGGTGGTGGTAATGGTAATGTTGGTTGTGGTGGTAATGTTGGTGATGATGGTGTTGGTAATGGTAATGTAGGTGTTGGTGGTGATGTTGGTGGTAATGTTTGGGGTGTTGGTGATGGTGATGGTGATAATGTTGGTGTCGGTGATGGCTTCTAGAGGCAGGGCTCAAGTAATGTAAAGCCAGAAAAAAAGCCTTTTTTCTCAATGAGCGGCAAAGGAGAGCCAGGATGAAATTTGCAAAAGACCATAAGGATTGGACCATAGAGGACCGAGTACAGTGTTCAGCTTTGCCCGACACCTGCTCGTCTAACGGTTAGACGGAGACCTTGAGAGCTCTATGAGCCACAGTGTCCTGCACCCACTATGAAATTTGATGGAGGATCAGTGATTATCTGGGGCTGCTTTAGCGAGGCTGGTATTAGACAGGTTCATCTTTGTGATGAATGAAGCCATATACGAGGTTATCCTGGAAAAACACTTGCTTCCTTCTGCTTTGGCAATGTTCCCTAACTCTATGGACGGTTTTTTCAGCAGCACAATGCTCCATGCCACACAGCTAGGTCAATCCATGTGTTGATGAAGGACCACCAGATCAAGACCACGGCCAGGTCATGGCCACCCCAATCTCCCGACCTGAACCTCACTGAAAACCTCTGGAATGTCTGGAAATCAATCTCTGGAAATCAAGAGGAAGATGGATCGTCCCAAGCCATCAAACAAAGCTGCTTGAATTTGTGCACCAGGAGTGACATAAGGTCACCCAAAAGCAGTGTGAGAGATGGCCAAGACCAAATATTCATTTCTGAACTCTTCCTGAGGTAAGACATTAGTGTTGATGTTTCTAAATAAATAGGAACTTGTTTCCTTTGCATTATTTGAGGTCTGAAAGCACTGAATCTTTTTTATTAGTTCGACCATTTCTCATTTTCTGCAAATAAATACCAAATTTTTGCTTGGAATTTCAGAGACATGTCAGTGGTTTATAGAATAAAAGAACAATGTTCATTTGACTCAAACATCTACCTATAAAGAGTAAACTCAGAGGAACTGATCATTTTGCCATGATCTCCTACTTTTTTCAGAGCTGTATATGTATTCATTCTGATGTTCTGTAAATGACTTCCAAATGTCAAATTTAATCCGCTTATTGTTACATCAGCGCACAATAAAACATCAGAGTAAACAAATGCTGATTCTGTATTCAGACCATTTATATGATCACAATCATTTTGAATTCACCGTAACGCAGTATGTGCTTTCATTTTAGTCTAGCCTTCATTGTACTCACTAGACACACAACTCACACAATTAACCACACAAAGTGGTGCTGCTACACACGCTAAGTCTGAAATCATTTACAATTTAAGGATTAGGAGGCCTCAACATTCTATCTATTGATTTCCTTTGTGTTTCTTAATTAGGATATTTTGTATTTCTGGCGGCAGGCTTCTTTACTGGATTAGGATTTATATTTTATGTGTATTGTTCAAACTGTAAAAATCCATCCATCCATCATCTTCCGCTTGTCCAGGGTTCGGGTCGCGGGGGCAGCAACCCAAGTAGAGAGGCCCAAACGTCCCTCTCCCCAGCCACCACCACCAGCTCAATTGGGGGCGGGTTCTGAGGTGTTCCCAGGCCAGCCGGAAGATATAATCTTTCCAGCGTGTCCTGGGTCACGAGGTCTCCTCCAAGCAGAACTTACCTGAAAAACCTTCTCCCCCTTTCTCTAAGGGAGAGCTCAGACACCCTGCGGAGAACACCCATTTGGGCCGCTTGTACTCGCAATCTCGTTGTTTCAGTCATTACCCAAAGATCATGACCATAGCTGAGGGTAGGAACGTAGACCGACTGGTAAATCGAGAGCTTCGCCTTGTGGCTTAGCTCCTTCTTCACCACAAAAGACCGGTACAGAGTCCGGTACATCACTGCTGACCCTGCGCCCATTCGCCTGTCAATCTTCCACACCATCTTCCCATCACTCGTGAACAAGACCCCAAGATACTTGAACTCCTCCACTTGAGGCAACAAGTGGTTCCTGACCCAGAGAGGCGACTCCATCCTTGAGAACCATGGCCTCAGAACCATGACTGAGAACCATGGCCTCAAATTTGAAGGTGCTTAAAAATCCTTTAAAGATTAAGATCCATGTTGATCAAACTAATTATTATATCTGTGTTTTTTTGTGACCCTGTGATTAGCACAATCCCAATCTGGGTGGAGTTTCTCCCGTGTCAGCATATATATTCATACCATCCGGTTGCTGACAAAATCACCTGGCACGCACACTCTTTAAAGGGGCGATTTAGAGCAGTCAATTTACCTTAAATCCATGTTTTTGAATTGTGTAAGGTAAAACTGCGAACCTGGACAGGACCCACATGGACACAGGAGTTGTGTGTCCAGTGAGTACAATAAAGGCTAGACTAAAATAAAAGCTCAGACTGCTTTATGGTAAATTAAAAGTGATTGTGATTATAGAAAAATGGAGCATCTGTTTGCTGGCTTTTGATGTCGTACCGTGCGCTGTTGTAACAATGAGCGGATTCAAGTTGACATCAGAAAGTCATTTACTGAGCATCCGAATGTATTGATGTAGATGGTTTAATGGATAACGTATTGAGACCCGCCTCCTAATCCTTTATGATGAGTGTTTGCACTGATGAGGACAATGGAGTAAAAGTCCATGGTTGGTATGTAAATGATAATAGAGGTGATTTAGAAAGTCATTTGCGAGCCGACGTCACAGCTGCTTTATAAATGAGAAGAGACGCCGGCCGGTCAGTTAGAATGTGCTGCTGAGTGGACTATGATGATGATGGACAGACACTTGTGGTCCACGCTGGCTCTGATCGTACTACTCAGTCCCATCTCAGTCCACAGTGACACAGAGACACATTTCTGTCCAGAACCCCAAAAGGCTTTCATGGGTTCTTGCTATGAGTTTGTCAGCATGCAGAAGAGTTTCGCCAACGCTCAGAACCGGTGTGAACATGATGGTGGACACTTGGTCTTCATCCGGAATGAAGCAGTGCAGCAGTTCCTCGAAAAGCATCTGTCATCTGAACACAACTGGTGGCTCGGTCTGGCCTCCTCATCCTTCAGCCGGGACGCGGGTGAGTTTGGATCACTGATGTACATGGTCTTGACTTTGAGTGGCATGAAGTTAAGGTGTGTTTTTCTGAGGCTGACATGTTCATATTGGTTCTTGTTGAACTTTAAGGTTCCGTGTCGTGGCTGAATGGGTCTGAAGTGAGTTACCACAACTGGAGAAATGAACCAGAGCTGGGTGGAGGCTGCGGCTATATTGATGGAGAGTTTCAGTGGAGAACCACCAGGAACTGCAGCCAGGAGTTTAACTTTATCTGCCAGTTTGGTTTGTTGCACCTTTTTTTACACCTTTTTCCTCTTTTTTTACGTTTATAAAATAAAATAGAATGAAATATAATTGTTTTAATTTTCCTCCGAACAAACAGAGCCACGTTGGACTGAGGCCTCTCAGGTGATTTTAAACAAAGCTTTTAATGTGGTTTCGTATTTAAGACACACTTCTTGAAATTGTGTTTTTTTTTAAATTTGTCGTATGGAAAGTCAAACAGGTTGATAAGAGTAAAAAGGTCTTCAGATGACGGCTGCAAATGTGACCTGCACGATCATCTTGACATTAATATTGAGTAAGTCACTGTTTCATTGTTTGTTCCAATCCATTGGGATAAAAACCAGTTCAAGTTTGTTTGTGGAATTAAAGGGTTTTATTTGGGTGATGGTATTTATCTTTTTAGTCTCTTCATTGTATCCTCTGGCCCCAAACCCCTTTTGGGGGAATCTTGTGTATTTTAAGTTGCTGATAACAAAAATTCCCCCCTATAATGTACTGTATTTTAAATGATGTATTTGTCAATTCCAAGAGAGAGTCAAAAGACACACAAAAAAAAAACTGGTACAAGCAGAAAAAATGGTCTCCTCTTCGCATTAAACTCAGATATTAATGAAATACTGACAAGTAGAAAGAAGGCTCTTGTTTGATTCCAAGTTCAAGGAATATATTTTTGTATCCCCGCGAACCGAACACATTTTTTTAGGATGTTGCAAAAAATTTCCTCTACAATTATCAAAAACCAAACTCCATTAACCTGGATGAACCCTGATCAACTTATTTAGTGCAGCATGGTATTGAAAACCTTTTTTATCCAAAGCTGGAGACTAAAAATGAGATGAATGGCAGAAGTTAACGACAAAACCAAATCCTGCAGCTAGTTTTGTTTGAGAGATTTGGAATGGGTTCTAATCAGTACCACTTTGTTTCAAAATTATATTTGTGTTCAGATCTAATGAGTCTGTTCAGCAGGACGGCAAAGCTTTTATTCAGTGATTGGTCCGTCTTTCAGATGATGATGGTGTTAATATTATTATATTGTACACAGAATGTTTTGTGTTTTTCTTCTTTTTTTATAGTTGTAACCCAGATTGTGATAATGTGGATTTCAATAAAAGCATCGTTCTAACATTGAATGATGATAATCGAATTCCTCTACAATGGTTTGTGGAGGATAAAAATAGTCCTGTAAGTTTTAAAGTTTCTTTGCATAACTATATATTAACATATAAGTTCTAATGACACGGTGACACAGTGGGTTCTGCTGCCTCACAGCTGGGTCTCAGGTTAAATTCCCAGGTGGCTGGCCTTGGTTCTTATTTTGGGGAATTTGCATGTTCTCAGATCTGGGTGGGTTTTTCCCGAGATCCTTGATTTCCTCCCACAACCACACAAAAAAAAGATGTGGTGAGTGAGTTGAATATAAAATGGTGGATGAAACCTTGTGAGGACCAAGGCAGAATACATCATTTTAATCTGCCCTGTACAGAACAATGACCTCTCCAAAATGTTTCCCCCACATTTTGCCCAATAACAGCTGGAATAGGTGTCATCAGCCCCGGCTACTCTAGTTATGAGAATAAATGAAAATGTGAAATATTTTATGATGTCTAATGCAAAAATACACTGAAAACTAAATATACTGTATATATTGTGACGTATGTTACAGTTTGATCATTCATTTATTGTTTTCTGCTTTATTTTTGGTAAAGACATTTTTATATTGTAAACATCACAAGGATGGAAGGGTACCTGTGACAAAACTGCAGAACTCTAAATACGCACGTTTCTATGAATTCAACAGTGCATTGTTGAATTCTTACAAATCAGACAGCAAAGTCAACGTAATAATATACGGTATAGAGATTTTGTTTAAGTTTTCTATTTCTTCCCTTACTTTACTATTCCAGTCTCATCAGTGTTCTTATTTACAGGAACGGATAAAAGAAAGAGGAAGACTGGTTATGACTGCCACACCATTAAACAACAAGAAGAGTTGATTTGTAAATGTGAGCCCAGTTCCTGGCCAGTTTCATTACTTTCAATCACCTGCTCAGGGATCAATCATTTCTGCCACAAACGTTCTTGTACATACTGTGTGATATCCTCCAATAGTGAGTATTGTGGTCATTAATTAATGTTTCATTGCCTTTATACGATTTCTTATGGATCTCCAGTCACTTTGCCACTGTGTTTTTCAGATAATTACATAAATTGTGGTGCAGAGCAGGTGTTGCAGAATCTGTATGTAAGTCAGGGGACAGACCACTTAACAGTCACTGTAGAAAATAAATATGGCAGTAAGCTCACAAGCAACCGCATTTCAGTTTGTGTAAGTACATCCAAAGTTCTCCAAGCTCAATAACAGAAAACCTACAACCAAATAACATTATATCTGTTTGTGGACTACTGTACATACTGTGTACTTTATTCTTTAATGGTCAGGACCTACTAGTAGCACCACAGAGCAGGTGTTCTTTGGTTGCTGCATTATTTCTATCCCAGCAGTGTCACTGAGGGGTTTAAATTACACTACAGCAGCACCGCTGCACTAAAACCCCAATGCAGAAGTGAAAATAAACAATCCACCACCCAAATTCTACCTGTTCTGTGAAGCTCCTGACCAATCGAGAACAGAGATCCAACGGGAGACTAACAAAAACAAGAAAAACTAATGGACTAAGGTTTGTAATTGTAGAACTACAAAGTCCATCTATATGGTAAGTGGAGGAAATAGACAATGGAGCAAGATGGAGGTAAATCCACCTCAGTGGGTTAGAACAGCTGTCATAAGCTCCAGGCGATTCAGTGTCTGCACGTAGTGGTGATTTTATATATATTTAGTATTAGTGACCTTACACTGAACTTGAATATCATTCCTCAGGTTGCAAACACTTTCAACATGGATAATAATGTTCAAGACATTCTGTTTCAGGTCACTCAGCCACAGACCTCGATCTCGACCACAGCTCTGCAGTTTCAGGTCAAAGCCAAGGCCATGAACACACTTACAGCACTGTCACCCTCCAATTCAACTGAAAGGATAAAGGTATAAATTAAAGCCAGTGAATAAAACAAAGGACTAGAATTGGTTACTAGGAAACCTTAACAACAGCCCTCTAATTGTCTTTTCTCCAAAGCTCCGGGAGAATATGCTCACCTTTCTATGTCAAGCTCTGAGTACCGGAGATGAGCTCCAGCAAATGGACGAGGTCGACATGTTTTCCAGTGCCGTTTTGAGTTTGATTGACCTGCAGGGAGAGATCAGCGCTAAAGCCGAGGTAACGTACGACG